>LZPO01000719.1:1971745-2011241 GCA_001675575.1 Neotoma lepida | reverse complement strand
GGATAGAGATTTGAGAAGGATCTGGGAGAGGGAAAACTGATCAGAATATATTGTGTGAAAAAATTATTTTCAATTACAAAAAAAGAAAAAATGTGAGCATCCTAGCAATTTGGCACAATGTATAGCCACTTTTCTAGCATTGAGCATTTCCATATCTGCAGTGTAGTATGCTCCTTCAGTATCCGGCTTCAAGTTCCCAGTGCCAACACAATAATGCTGGAAAAGCTGCAACTCCAAAAAGTCAACTGTTTTAGAGGCAGACACACAGGACAAAACAGTTTGGATCTATTTCTCTGTAGAAGTTCACTTAAGAGAATAATTCATAGATTGCCTTCGAAGTTTCTAGGTAATTCATTATCAGAGTACTAAAAATCATAAACCCCTTAGTCTCTCATTTTTAATTTATGGTTCAGTTAATCATTTTTGCTTTTTTTTCTGTTTTCTTAAACTTATTCTCTTCTATCAACACTTTTAACTCACAGTCTTGTTAGAGCGTCCCTGAGTCAATAAAGAAGCTTTTAGATGGCTTCTCTGATTAAACTCTCCTCACCATAGCAACTTGCCCCAATCATTTATCTTATGCCTCACTATGAGTTTGATGTCCTTAAAAACAGCTACTCTCCATCATTCTATTTTCTTGTCAAAATATTTTGATAATTTGGGAGCTGGAGTGATGTCCTGGGGGCCATGAGCATTTGATGCTCTTGCAGAAGATTTGGGTTTGGTTCCCATGATCTACATCAGGCAACTCACAACAGCCTGTAACTCCAGTTCCCGTTGGATCCAATGCCGTCTTCTGGCCTCCTGGAGCACCTACACACAGTTGGTGCATATATGCACACTAAGACAAATTCATAAAAATAAATAAATGTATCATTAAAAGTATTCAATAATTTCAAGAGGCAAACCCTCATCTTGCTGTTTGACTTGTAAGGTGGCCAATAATATATTTCTGGACCATCTTTTTCTCACTATCATATGCATTATGCATTAAGCTAGGCTTACACATATAACTATGTTATTAGAATAGTCTCTTTCCACATTGGTCTGCAATAAATCCACTACCTAGAGATTCTCTGTCCAGTTTTCTCAACTGTAAACAGGGGATGCTCAGATTATCACAATATTTTGTTGATTAGAATATTTCCTAGCATACAATATGTGCTGTATAAATGGTTATTATTTATATATAAATTAAACAAATGAGCATGTTTTGTAATCTTCCTTCTTATTAAAATGTTACCCATGAACTCACATCCTACTTGTTACCTAACTAAATCTTCACTTGTCATATTCTAGGTCACCAATTGTAAGCTTCTTGGAATGGTATCTATATTCTGTCCTACTAAATTTAATACTCATACACGTTATTGTATATTGTTCACAGTTTTTTCAACACATATATTCCAGTCAATTATGACTTATTTGAGGTTAAGGACTTTTATTTTCCAGTTTTATGTACTTTACTCAGGGGGTACTAACATATATAATGATTATTAGAATAGAAACATGTACAAATCTCTTAACCATGACATACCAAGCAGGATACAACCTGCATCATTTACTTTACTTTCTGTCTTTTAAATTTTTGCCTGTTTGAGAACCATCTGTAATGTAATGAAATTGTGTGTTTCCCAGTGTCTTCATTTCCACACAAAAGAATTCTAGAACATACAGCAAAGACATCTTTTAACTAATTCACAATATAGGATTTTGGCAAGGTTTCTGATGGCTATTTAATTCTTCTTTAGTAAAGGCCAGGCAAATGCTATTGGCTAAACATTCAAAGTAATTTTGCTTGCGTTTATAAACTGGTATCTGTCTATGAATTGACTTATTATCTTGGAAACTTTAATCACTTTAATCTTACAGTCCAGGAAACATCTAGGTCTTTCACACTGTGATCATATAGAAACAAATTAAGTTGACATTAAATGACCGCATGATGAAAGCATAGCCAAAGGGATAGTCATGTAGCACATGAAGTCAGTCAAGGAGGAGCTTACCAATGGTTTTCAAATTCTACTTTGTCATATAAGTCACTTTATTTCATGTTTATACCAACATATCCCATAATCAGTATATATGATTATAGGAGTTGAGTGCTCTAAAATAGAAAGAAGTGACATTAAGGCACTATACTAGGTAATATAGCAAATACAGTTGGAGTTTTATACTGTGGTAAATTTCTTCTCTAGAAATGTATTTATTTAGTGTGTGTGTGTGTGTGTGTGTGTGTGTGTGCACGTGTGTGTGCCTGCATGTATGTATACCATAGGAGTATAGTGTCCACAGAGGCCAGAAGAGGACATTGGATTTTCTGAAACTAGAATCACCAATGGTTGTGACCTGTAAGAAGGGTGCTGGGAACTGAACCTGTATCCTCTGCAAGAGAGGAAACTATTACTAACTTCTGAGACATGTCTCAAGTCCCTATACTGGAGTAATTCTTGATAGCAACTGTGACTATTTTTCACAAACTTACTATGCCACAGGCAAAATAACTATGCTAATTAATTTATGTGTGCTCTCTGCTTAACTTCAACCATATTTTATCTGATTGCTATAACACACTGAATTCTTTTGTATTACTAGAAAACCCTAGAGTAAGATGTGTTGAGTAGGATATTTTGTGAAAATTAATTTTATTGAATTTTAACAATTCTATACAGAATTGTACAGCAGTATAACTGACTAGAATCATGTGACGACAATTGACAATGACTTCACAATAACATATCAAAATGTTACACAGTTTGCAAATAGAGAGTGTTCTTTGTCTAACACTGATTGCTATCGAGAACTCTAAGTATTTGATCAGCATTCAAACACAGAACAGAGCCAACAGATCACAGCAAATTGGTAAAGGAGGAAGGAGAGCTTAGTGAGGTTTCCTCAGTTTCCTATATTGTGATTTAGTTAAAAGATGTCTTTGCTGTATGATCTAGAATTCTTTTGTGTGGAAATGAAGACACTGGGAAACACACAATTTCATTACATTACAGATGGTTCTCAAACAGGCAAAAATTTAAAAGACAGAAAGTAAAGTAAATGACGCAGGTTGTAACCTGCTTGGTATGTCATGGTTAAGAGATTTGTACATTTTTCTATTCTAATAATCATCAATGTTTTAGTGAGGAAGAAGGAACTTGTCGTTACTTATTTTGAATTAACACTGTAATAATGTTTTATTTTAATGCTGCCTTAATTAGGAATAAAATATATCAATGAGTAATAAATTACATGTACTTTACTCAATATTTGGGAGGTGTATTTTGCTATAAAAAGAAATACCAGTCCTTTATACTAAATTCTGAGTTAAAACGTATTTAATGTGAAAAATAGAGATGATACAAAGGAAACACAAAAAAGTGATAATGGTCCTCTGGATTGTAACACCCTGAGGATTCTTTCCAGGTAAGCACCCCACCATCAGAATGGGGCTTGTAGCTAGGCTATTCTTCTTGGATGAACCACAAGTGACATTGGACTGAATTTTTCTCTATCTTACATCTTTAGAATAACAAAGAAATCAGTTTTATTCTATTATATTTGATCACTTACAAAAGCAATGAGCACTTATTCATCATTAAAAGTATTGTATCCGGTTGTGGTTTTTAGCAGAGTGGAAAGTAAATTTGAACAGCTTGCTCATAAGTTGTTTGCTGATTTTAACAAATAGTCTTGGCTGATCTTTTTCTGAAGGAGCTCATTTTGTTTCCACATGTGTTTTTGTATAAGTGTTTTTTTTAAAGGAAAATGAAATAGAATCAGAAAGAATGCCCCCTTACACACATTTCTTACTCTTATTCTACTCTCAATTGTACATGGTGGTTATTACTGAATAGCAGACAAAAATCACACTGATGAGCTGCAATGTTTTGAGGGAGAGCAGGGAGTATAGTCCTCCATGTTGTTAAAGGGAAAGTAATCTAATGATCAGTAATGGGTAGAGATTGTTCTGGAGGTATGCATTTAAAATGGATATATACTGAACATTATGTGACCTATATTTACTATATGTTTGGTTTCATTGTAACAGGTTGCACAACATTTTCAGAGTGAGTTTCAGACTTAATTCAGCCTGATCATAATATTTATTCATTATGTTAATCAAATATTGGGAAATGCCTACCAAGAACAATGACTTTTACAACAGTAGACATAGAATCAGCTTTTCTGAATGCAATTGTTCCTGAGATAAGACAGTTCCAGTCACAAGTAAATTATTCCATCTGCATATTGGATATTTATATTTTACACTTTATATTTTATAAGCTAAAGAAGATATACATCTGTACATTATACAAAAGTAAACTTTGTAAATCTAACACATATTTTGATTGGTGGTAGGTATGCAACAATGTTTTACGCAATTAAGTTTATGAGATGGTGAAAAGGATCACTTACTTCCTTAAAAGATGGATTTCTCTATTTGGAATATTTGTAAACGTCAGGCTGGTTCCTTCATTTACTTTGTATCTACAGAGAGAAAATATACTTTCTATAGCTGACAAACTGCACTTTCAGTCTAAGTTATCTGGAAGGCCCCTTTACAAGGAAGTTTGTGTGTTTCAGTCTCAAATCATCTGCTTTGTTAGACCTGAGAATAGATGTGGGGAGAAGTTGTATTTTAACATTGAATTTAGAGATAATTCTAATGTTAGGCATCAACAGAATGCATTATAAGAGCCACTTTTTAGGACAGCATCCTCTGACCCCATAATTAGGAGAATTACTTGATGTAATAATAAGATAAAGAGGATATGCTTCTCCTAGCATCAGAAAGTAGTAAACAAATATTTACACAAATGGTATTACTTACACCATAAGGTATATCATGAACATTCCTACTTGCTTCTTCACACAGGATTTTCCCATTACCAAGAACTGTATGCATTTGGTGCAGAATTTCTTCTTCTTTCCTTACATTTTGAAAATTGTGAGCTAAGGCATGAATAGCATAGCAGGATCAAAAAGTATAGACTAGATCTTTCTGTACTACATTTTGACCAATCCTATATGAAAGAATGTTTCATAATAATGACTTCTAAAAAATTATCCTTCCCCTTGAGCTTCCAGAATACAAATCATTTCACTTATCACTTAATCAGAACAGCAGTCTCATATATTCATTTCCTTCAGTCTAGTAAAATGTTTAATGATGGTTCTTATTGAACATGTCTCATGAAATTCACATGACAGCTAAAACATTGTTGCAGAAGGTCTTTCTACAACTTGTATTCACTCAGATATCTTTGGATTGTAACGGGAGACAAATATATAATAATATGTTAAGTAGTGTCGTCATTTGTCCCAGTAAAAAGTTACTTATTGATAAACAAGTTGGTGATGCGGAAAATGAGATATTAAGGAAAATAGAAGAATATGATGGAACAGAGAGAGAAAGAAAGCTGAGATATTTTCAGATAAAATAATGATATGCCTTTTTTTCAGAAATAATGTCTACATAGAAACAGAAGCACAACTGACAAGATCACAGTCTTAGGTGAGAATATTTCTGAGGGAGAAAGCCAAGGAAAATACAAACTGTAAGGAATAATAAAGTAATGGATACTAATTTCCTTAAACAATTACTGAAAATCTACTTTTCTAGGTATGGTGTTAGTTCCTGTGGTTACAATAAATGAAAGAGGCTCAAAAATTAGAGGAAGACATAGGAAGTGATAAATAATTGCATCACAATACAGTTAGCACAATGATAGTCTCAAAACTTAGAGGAGAGTCAACAACAGGGGTAAGGTTAAAGAAAGTTTCATGAAGAAGACTTCTGAATGCTGACAAAGAATTGATAGACATGCAGTGTTTGGGAAAGGACATAACTTCCAGCTCTGTAACCAGGGATATCTGGTGTATACATATGTCATCCAAACATTGTCAGAATAGTACACAGAACACTCCAAAACTTGGGGAGTGATAAAGATTAATAACAGGTCGGTTTCAGATAACGGTGTGAATCTTGCCTTGGGCCTCTGGTGTTTAGAGACTTTAGTACATTATAAAGGGGATCTTCATTTTTATTATTATTTGTTATTATTTACAGCAAATATGTCTTATATAGCTTCCTATGAGAAAATGACTACATTTTGTCTTCTCCTCTCTCTTTCAAGACTATTTTGTACTTTTTCCTCTTGGTAGAATATTCTATTCATCTTTTTCTCTGAATTCCTTTATATCAACTGTGGTAGTCTTGTATTTTTTCTTGTGCATTGTTAAATTCTTCCTTCTGATATTCTGGGAATGTTCATTCTTATATGCATTAATTGTCTTTCTCCAGACAAATTAATACTTGATAAAGACATGTCAAGGGGTCATTCTGTTTCCTAGCATTATGGAGAGCATCCTCAGAGAGATTAATGCAACACGAAAAGTCCATAGCATTGCAGACACAACACAACAAGGAAACACTTTCTACCTAGGCTTCACTACTAAGTAAAATTATTTAGGTAAGTGGCACGGCTCTTAACTGTATGTAACCATCTTTGATTTAAGACACACTTGATTCAATACCTCATCATCACCTTGTGCTCCTTTCTCCTCTACACTCCATTTCCTTCTGTTTTTCTGTCTTGCCTGATGAAGCTATAAACTTGTCTTCTTACCTTATTCATTTGCTGGCCCTCAAACAATCAAGAAACATTGTAAAAACTTCATATAATATTGAGAAGGACAGATGCTATAATCCTTATTCTGGTGTTGCATATGCCTAGAGGAAACAGGAAAGTGCTTAAAATGGTTCCAGCTAATTTCAAAGAGAAAGGCATAAACTGCTGCCTGAAGCAGAAGGCTAGAGAAGACTGTCGATGTCATCACAAGCAGCTGTTCTCATCCAAAACAGGAGAGTGAGGAAGAACTCAGCTTCCAGCTGGGGAGCAGAAGTGGAAAGATTCCATACATAATTCTGATTAAAATCTTTCTTCTGCAACTCTCCCCCATATTTCTCCTAAGCACTTTCCATTTTTAGCCTTAAATAAGAGTCAGTGTAGTTTGATAAGGACATACACACACACACACACACACACACACATACACACACACACACAAATAATAACTGGGACTATCAGTTCTAGATATATGCAAAATGTTTTTAATGATCTTGGGCAAAAATTATCTCTTCTGTGTTACAGGATGCTCATTTGAGAAGAAAGTGCAAATTCTAAAGCAATTTTGGAATTTCCTTTTGAAAAGAAAACATAATTCCCTTATCTCTGATCCATGTATGTTATATAAATTCATAAAGAACATTATATGTTTTCTTTTAAATAAACAAAGATTATTAACTAGAAGTACAGAAGGAACAGATGGCATGTATTAGTAAGTATACAGTTTGAGAAAAAGCTTGCAAAGTTAAATTTTCACAGTAAGATACGTGCAGGACACATGTAGTTGTAAACTACTACCAAATTGATAAGTTTTAAAGCAAACAGAAATTTTTGAAGAAAATAAGATAGTATGTAAGTAAATGAAGTTTGAATAGTGAAAGTATCATATGAAAGACAGAAAACATGTAAAGTCCATACTAGGAAAAGAAGAGTAATTTTAGTGTAAGAGTTTAAGCTGACTATCATAGCTCACTGATACATTGCATAATTGGAAAAGATATTAAATAATATACAGAAAAGGAACTAAAATTTCTATAAACATAAAGAGATTTTAAGACTCAATAAATATAACCAACCTGGCAGAAAATGTACCATGTAAAAGAAATGAAAATTAATCAAAAACTATACAGTAAAAAATGTGACAATGTAATCTATATCTCCAATAGTAGGGAAGCTAAAATTCAAACAAGGTAGATTTTAACTACTGTACAGCATATTTTCATGAAGTATTGATAGACATGTAAGTAGTCACAGCTTTGGTTGACATAAATGACTATAAATACAAAGCCATCATGACCAGGTGTGATGAGACATGTCTATAATCTCAAGCCATCAGGAAGCTGAGTCAGGAGGACAATAAATTTGAGGCCACTCAGTTACATACAGAGTTTCAAGCCACTCTCGGCTATTTCATGAGACCTTGTCTCTATATAAAATAGGCACTTATTTCTCTCATATAAATTACTCCATCCTAAAGAAACAGCCACACATACACTCATAGATACAGTGCTACAGGTATTTGTTGCACCACATGTAGGATAAAAGTATTTGAAACATCTTACTGTTTATAGACAAAAAGATGATGACTTCTAGGAGACATAATCTCATAGCAAACTACTTCTGGCTCTTAAAACCTTTCTGTTCCCCTCTGAATAATCCCTGTGAGGTGCTACACCCATAAATTCACATCTACATGGCTGCCTAAACAAGAAATAAACAACTTCTGTGTGTATGTATGTATGTATGTATGTATGTGGGGAGTGGGGGGATCTGATCAGCTCATCTTCAGAAGAGAGATTCTTCTACAAGTTGTGGAGAGAGCTCCAAGGATACAGCATTTCTGAGCCATCCTTTCCCTTCGGGCATGGCATTTTTTGGAGATGCAATTGCTTTTGAGTTATCCATGCTCCTGTGAGTAACCCCTAAACCGTATTCCTAATAATTATCACAAATTTAATGTCAATGATTGTATATTGTCTTTGTTTCTGTGTGAGGGAATGTGCACAAAAGTTCAGATGCCTGCAGAGACCAGATGCTTCCTATTGCCCTGAGAGTTAGAGTTACAGGTGGTTCTAAGCCACCCCACATGAGGGCTGGGAACTGAACTCAAGTCTCTGGAAAGAGCACTGCATGCTATTAACCACTGAGCCATCTCTCCACCTCTATGTGCTTCTGTTAAACCCAGTTTAAAACTCATTGTTTCTCAAAGTTGGACATTTTTTCAGTCATTATTTTGCTATGTCATTGGTACCCTTTCTGGGGTGAGTAGATATGTGTGTCACATCACCCCTATCAAAGTTTGTCACACAATGTACACAAATATGTGCAATAAAAATATGAAATGACTATGCTAGCTAGTGTTATGTCATTTTGACACAAATTATGGTCATCTGAGAGGAGGGAACTTCAATTGAGAAAATGCATGCATAAGATCAGGCTGTAGGCAAGTCTATATGCATTTTCTTAATTAGTGATTGATAGGGGAGAGTTCAGTCCATTGTGGGTGGTGCCATCCCTGGGGGTGGAGGTCCTGGATTCTATAAGAAAGAGGGATGAACAAACCTGATGCGTAAGCCAGTAAGCAGCACCCCTCCTCAGCCTCTGCATCAGCTTCTGCCTCCAAGTTCTATCCCTCTTTGAGTTTCAGTTCTGAGTTCCTTTAGTGATGGATTATTGTATTAGTCAGGTATCTATAGAGTCACAGAACTTATGGAATTAGGATGAATCTCTCTCTCTCTCTCTCTCTCTCTCTCTCTCTCTATATATATATATATATATATATATATATATGAATTTATTGGAATTACTTACAGGCTGCAGCCCAACAATGGCCAGCTGTTTAATGGAAAGTCTAAGAATCTAGATTTGCTCAGTCTCACAAGGCTGGGTGCCTCAGCTGATCTTCTATATATGCTGGAATCCTGAAGAAGGCTCCAATGCCACTGAATGAATGGATGTGCTGACAAGGTGAGGGCAAGCAGGCAAAGAATGAACACATCTCCTTTGTTCTTCCATTGTCCTTATATAGGCTTCCAGAAGATGGTGTGGCCCAGATTAAAGGTGTGCCTTCTAGCCTCAAGATTGGTATCAAAGGTTCATGTCATCCAGCCTCAAGATCCAAACCAAAGGCATGTTGTCTTCTTGCCTCAAGGTCCAGATCACAAGTGTGCCCTCCATTTCTGGATTATAGTTCATTCTAAATATAATCAAATTGACAACCAAGAATAGCCATCACAATTCACCCCACTGTAAACTTGACACACAATGATATCTCCCTTATGACATGGTTAATTTCCAAATGAAAAACAATAGTCAAGTCATAATAATACCTAAGCATAACTATACTACATATAATCTCAAACACATTATGTATTTAACCAGGTCATAATTACACCTTATGTGATATAATTATCCCCATACAACCACAAACATATAATTTTAGAGTAGTGGCAATGTTCCTTGGAGGACATCCTTTTAGTATCTCAAACTTACATATGATAACCATCAATATTCTCTAAATTATTAAAATATATGGTGAGGAAATGGAAAGAAAATACAACTATCTGTACAAATACATTCTTAACAAAATAAAACAGAAGGACTCATGTCAGTTATAATCCTTGTTTCTGCAACCAGTCACATGACCTTAGATGATAGTTAGAACTACCTTCCTCTACTACCCATTCTATATTTCCTCCACCCTCTGCAAGCAGCTCAACAGGCCTTGCTCTTTACCTGGAGAAGTGACCCATACCTTCATTCCTGATGGGTCTGCGCCCTTTGTCATCCTGCCTGGACTAGGGTGTTTTAGTTTCCCATTAACTTTAATCACAGGGCATGATAGCACCAAGAGATGCTCTAAAGGATCTACTGCACTCCAGACATAATCTTTCTTACCTCCATTGTGGAGAGACAATCCAATTTCTGCATGGTAGCCTGGATCTATCACCCCTCCTAACAATGTTATTCCTTTCTTAGCCTGTTGGTTTAAGGGCATTAGAAGCCCAAGATGACCAGGGGAAGTCTGAGTTTCCAGATCAATGGAATGTTTGTTGTGGCTCTGGGAAGGAGCACTCCCCTGTCTGGAACCAAAACTTCTAGGCCAGCAGAACATAGGGTTGTGGGAACAGGAAGCAAAAACTTTCCTAGTGGGTCACTAGAGGTGATAGTGAGTGGAACTAATTCCCCTTTCCATCCTTTGATTCCTGGACCCATAGATCCTGGCTATAGGAGAAATCATACCATATATTAGACACTGATTCAAAGCATATACTGCCTTCTGGAGAACCCTGCCACAGCCCTCCAGGCTGCTGCCACCTAATTTGTACTGTAACTTTGTCTTCAAAAGGACATTCCATCTTTCTTTCAGGCCATCTGCTTCAGGATGATGGGAAACATGATATGAACAGTGGATTCCATGACCATGGGCCCACTATCTCACTTCTCTGGCTGTGAAGTGAGTTCCCTGGTCAGAAGCAATTCTGTCAGTGGATCAGGCATTCTGTTAGTCGACAGATGGTGATTTTGGCAGAAGCATCACATGTAAGAAAGACAAATCCATAACCAGAATAACTATCTACTCCAATAAGGACAAAGCATTGTCCATTCCATAGAGGAAGTGATCCAGTGTATTTAGCCTGCCACCAGGTTGCTGGCTAGTGCCCCTGGAGAATGGTGCCATATCTGGGGCTCAGTGTTGGTCTCTGCTGTTGGCAGATCTGGCATTCAGCAGCAGCTGTAGCCAGGTCAGCATTGGTGAGTGAAAGTCTATGTTGTTGAGCTCATGAATAACCCCCATCTCTGGACCATGGCCACTTTGTTCATGGCCCCATTGGGTGATGATAGGATGGCTGGGGAAAGAGGCTGACTGTCCACAGATTTGGCCAACCTATTGAACTCCTTTTCAGCTGAAATCACCTTTTGGTGAGCATTTACATGAGACACAAGTATCTTCACATCCTTTGCCCATTTAGAGAGAAATATCCACATTCTTCTTCCCCAGATATCTTTCTCATCAAATTTCCAATCATGCTCTTTTAAGTCCCTGACCATCCAGTCAATCCATTGGCTACAGACCATGATTTAGTGAACAATCACACACTTGGCCATTTCTCCTTCCAAACAAATTGTATGCCCATGTGTACTGCCCAAAATTCTGCCCAATGTGAAGATTTCCCTTTACCAGTATCTTTCAGGGTTCTCCCAGAAAGTGGTGTAATGCTACAGCTGTGCTCTTCTGGGTAGTGCCTACATAAAGCACAGAACTTTCAGTAAACCAGGCCCTTGTCTTCTTTTCCTCAGTCAATCGATCATAAGATAAGGAACACCTGTTATGGAATATTTAACTACACAAAGATGTGTTTCATTTGTTTATGCTGCATTTGTTTAACTATGTAAAGATGTGTTGCATTTGTGTTAATTAAATAAGATTAACTTGGGCTCAGAGAGGTGGGGTTAGCAAACTAGTTGACAGGAAGTAGCAGAGAGGAGTATAGTGTAGGTTATTTAATTGAGGTGGTATGGAAGGAGAGAGGCTTCTGGGGATGCCAGCTAAGAGAGAAAGTTAGTTGCTAACCAGTTTTCACCCTATCCTTTGAAACTTGAATTTTATTAGAATGTTAGAGATTTAGTTAAAGTTACCTTTAGCAGCAGCAACAGAGCCATTTTCTTGGGGAACAGAATTCCCCACAGGCCTTAGTAGCTGGTACTAGTAGTTGAAAGCACAGCCATTGTGACAAACCTAAAACAGCAAAAGAGCCCATGAGGCTATACGTGAATGCTTGGAAGCAGATGGCTTTGTAACAGGAATAGTAAGCATAAACATTTGCGCAACTTTTTCATGTAGCTTGTTGGTGCCTTCAAGACCTGCTTAGACCTGATCTCTTACATATCACTTCCATTTGATAATAGATTGTTGCTGTGTACATCCAACTTTATGATTTGTTGGGTCTAATAACACTCAGTTCATGATGGGCTGTTGTTAGATTTTCTTTTACTATAGTCCCATGTTGGGTGCCAAAATGTTGTTTGTTTTTGCTCTTATTATTTTTGGGGGGCCCACCACCCAGCTCCCAAATAAATCACACATGGAGGCATATTCTTAATTATAAATGCCTGGCCTTAGCTTGGCTTATTTCTAGCCAACTTTTTTAACTTAAATTATCCCATCTACCTTTTGACTCTGGGATTTTTCCTTTTCTTACTTTTGTATACTTACTTTCACACTTACTGTGTGGCTGGCCATGTGGTTGGGTGGGTGGCCACTGATGTGCTCCTCTCCTCCTCCTTTTCTCATTCCTCAATCTCCTCTTCACAGATTTCCCTCCTATTTATTCTCTCTACCTGCCAGCCCAACCTATCCTTTCTCCTGCCTTTCTATTGGCCATTCAGCTCTTTATTAGACCATCAGATATTTTAGACAGGCAAAGTAACAGAGATTCACAGAGTTAAACAAATACAACATAAAAGAGGGCAACATATCTTTGCATCATTAAACAAAGTTCCACAATATAAACAAATGTAGCATACCTTAAAATAATATTCCACAACAATGGGCAGTTCTGGTTGCATAGAAACTTGGTGGCCCATTGTCAAACATTCAGCCTATATGAAGGCTCAATAGTTGGCCAAGAGCTGTCTTTCAAAGGAAAAATAGTTGTCTACAGATGCTGGCCGAGCCTTGCTCCAAAATCCCAAAGATCTCTTCTGTGATTCACCTACATGGGCCAGCCAAAGGCTCCAAACAGCATCCCTATCTGCTATTGGCACCTCAAGTATTATAGTGTCTGCTGGATTACATGGCCCAAGTGGTAGAGCAGCTTATACAGCAGCCTGGACCTGTTGAAGAGCCTTCTCCTATTCCAGGCCCCACACAAAGTAAGCAGCTTTCCAAGTCACTTGATATATGGGCCAGAGTAACAAACCCAAGTGGGTAATGTATTGTATCCAGAATCCAAATAATCCCTCTAAACATTATGCTTCTTCCATGGTGGTGAGAGGGGCCAGGTACAATAATGTATCCTTCACCTTAAAAGAAATATCCCTTCATGCTCCACACTAGTGAACTCCTAAAAATTTCACTGAGGCAGAAGGCCCTTGAATTTTGGTTGCATTTATTTCCCATTGTCTGGATTCATATGTGTTATCAATGAGTTCAAAGTGGTTGCTACCTCCTGTTCACTTGGTCCAATCACCATAATGTCATCAACACCGTGCACCAGTATGATACTTTGTAGAAGAGACAGATGGTAAAGATCCCTTCTAAATTATGACAGAGAGCAGGAGACTTAATATATTCCTGATGCAAAATTGTGAAGGTATACTGCTGGCCTTGCCAACTGAAAGCAAATTGCTTCTGGTGGTCCTTATGCACAGGTATCAAGAAAAAGGCATTTGCTAGATCAATAGCTGCATACCATGTACCAGGAGATGCGTTAATTTGTTCAAGTAAGGACACTACATCTGGTATAGCAACTACAATCCAGTTACTACCTGATTGGGTTTTCGATAGTCAACTGTCAACTGTCATTCTCCACAATCCATATGTCTTCTTCACTAGCCAGATAGGAGAGTTAAATGGAGATGTGGTGGGAACCACCACCTCTGTATCTTTCAAGTCCTTGATGGTGATACTAATTTCTGATGTTCCTCCAGGGATGCAATACTGTTTTTGATTCACTATTTTCTTTGGCAGAGGCAGCTCTAAAGACTTCCATTTAGCCTTTCCAATCATAAAAAAAACTTACTCCACACATTAAGGAACCAATGTGAGAATTATGCCAACTTCTAAGTATCCATCTCCATTATACATTCTGAAACTGGGGAAATAACCACAGCAAGAGTTCAGGGGCCTACTGGACCCACTGTGAGTTGGACCTCAGTCAAACCTCCATTAATAACCTGGCCTCCAGTTAAAGCCCCCTATTTTAACCAGAAGCCACTGTGGTTCTTGGGATCTCCCAGAATCAGCCATCAATTCAGAAATAGTATCCAACAGACCCTAGAAATTATGATCGTTTTCTTTCCCCCAGTGTACAGTTACCCTGATAAAAGACTGTAGGTACTTCTGGGGGGAAGAATTAGAGAAAGGCTAACTGCAAAACCTTTAGGTATCTTATTAGGATCCTTCCTCAGATGAACCTGGCCACCCCTTCATTCAAGGGGTGCCAAGTCTACAAATGGGTTCAAGTCTGGATATTGATTTACTGGCAGAGATTTTCTTTTGCTATGATCTAATGCAATCTTTCTTTCATTTGTTTGAGAATTTTTCTGGTTATACAGATCAAACAGAAATGCAATAACCTTCTTATCTCTTTCATGCCTGGAAACACTATGATTGATTATCCAGTACCAAATGTCCATACGAGTCATGCCATTATAAAATTCACCTTGCCTGTGCTGACTATTATGGGTTAGGCCATTATGAACAGTGTTTTGTCTATGTTGTCCATTATGATAACTATTGTCACCTTACCACTGGTGATTCAATACTGCCACCTGGCCCCTGCTATCTTGGGGCTGAATTAAACCCATTGCATTTAATTCATCCAATTGAGCAGCAGCATCTCCAGCTGTAAGGAAAAGGGCAGCAACAAAATTCTTTAAATGTGCTGGTGTCCCAGCACCATTTTGCATCTTATAGGAATAGTGAAGGACATGTCTCCTGGGACTTCCCATTGTAAAGGATTAGGGTTTACACATAGTACCCACTCTAGCATTGAAATTTCCATGAGCCTTAAAAACATTTCATCAACACTTAGCAAGGGGATATCAGGCATCTCCAACACCTTTTCAATAGGCCATGATTTGATAAACACTTCAGCCATCCATTTAAACAAACTTTTGATCCTTTTTTTAACTGTGCAAGCTTCCATGTTAAACTTGGAATCTCCACTCAGAGGTCCTGTATCAATAAACTCAACCTGATCTATTTTTATGTTCCTTCAACCATTATCCCTCACCATTAAAATCCATTCCCACACATCTTCCCCAGATGTCTGCTTCAATAAATTAGCAAAATTATTAAGTTCCTTAGTAGTGTTGCATATGTCCTCATGGACTACACTTTCTACCTCCCCTCCATGAGCCTCCTTTGTCTTGGTTATAGTTCTAAAGGCATCTACTAATGGGCCTTGAGGGACATTGTTATTGTATTACCTAGCATTTTCTTCAGAAAAAGTCTAGCAGACACTGAAGGATTAATTTCCTCAGTAGAAGATGAAAAGGACAGCATTTCAAAGGGTGGGGCTGGGGGTACTACTTCCTCAGGTGAGATAAATCCTTGAGAATCTGAGAGTTCAAAGTTCTAAGCTTCAATAGGATCTTCCCACACATCCCCATGCCAGGTTAGAGTATCCCATTCCTTACCAATTCACACCCTTACTTTAACCCCTGACAACCTCTGAGGCTGATTCGAATTTTCACTATAGTTCAGCCAATCTTATAATGAGGGCTTGATTTTCAGCAACTCAAGCTCTGTGGCTTTTGGAGAGCAGATTCTCTTCCAGGGCACATTTAGAAACCTTTAGACTGTTTATTTGTATCCAACTTTATCACTAAGTTCATTGCTGTCCTTCACCATATTCTGAAGTTGGTTAATTTTAACATGGAGCTCATTCCTATCCTGTATCAATTTATCCAGAGAAATCAAGAGCAACTAACTAACAAGATCATGTTCCTTATTTTCTCCCAAACTGTCACAACTGTCATATATAGGGTCATTAAATCCATTGCCACTCACTACTGATGAACCAAGCTAACCAAACGAATTTATCTCTTTAAGTTTGAAATACAGTTTGCATCACGGGCTTTCAGTACTCTCCGAGTTTCAAGGAGGTGACTCTCAGAGAGGCTTCTGCAGCTGAAGGTGCTGGAGAATTAAAAAGCCTATCTCAGATATTTAAAAGTCTCATCCTTACACTTCTGTTTCTTTAGAACCACTTCTGGTACCAAAATCTGTACTATTCAGGGTTCTCTAGAGCCACAGAACTTATGGAATGAAAATCTCTCTCTCTGTGTGTCTCTCTCTGTCTCTCTCTGTCTCTCTCTTTCTCTCTCTCTATATATATATAGAGAGAGAATATATGGGAATTTATATATATTTATATGGGAATATATATATATATAAATTCCCATATCTATATGGGAATTTACTGAATGGAAAGTCCAAGAATCTAGAATTGCTCAGTCCCATGAGGCTGAGTGTCTCAGCTGGTCTTCTATATATGCTGGAATCCTGAAGAAGTAGACTTCAATGCCACTGAATGAATAGATTACTGACAAGGTGAGGGCAAGTAGGCAAAGAATGAACACATCTCCTTCCTTCTTCCATTGTCCTTATATAGGCTTCCAGCAGGAGGCATATCTCAGATTAAAGGTGTGTCTTGTAGCTTCAAGTTCTGGATTAAAGGTGTGTGTCATCCAACCTCAAGATCTGGATCAAAGTCATGTTGTCTTCTTGCCACATGGTCCGGATTGCAAGTGTGTCCTCTGTTTCTGGATTATGGCTCATTCCAGATATAGTCAATTGACAACCAAGAATAGCCATCACAACCACAGATGTGGAAGTGTAATTCTTTCCTCCACAAATTGCTTTTAGTCATGGTGTTTCATCATAGCAATAAGACAAAAATGGTACCAGAAGTGGAGTATTGTTGTGACAGACCTGTTCATGTTGCTTTTGAAAGAACTGTGGAAGAATGTTGCAATTTTAGTCAATAAAAGCCATTGAATATTCAGAGCTTGGTGAGCTGTTCTATGAGAGCTTGGAAGAGAACGTTGAGAGCAATGCAGAAGGTGGATGCCTGGCTTGTGTAGTTTCAGAGGAAACTGAGAGTCCCTTAAAGACTATCAGGGCTGTTAGCTATTTTTAGTGAAGAAACTATGGCTAGCTATGCTTAGTTTAAAGAATCTGGTTAGCTATGACTGAAGAGTCAGCTGTGATTAACAAGGTATCAGACTCACTAAGGTAAAACCTTTATTTTATTGTGACAGTTGATGCTGGTCAGCTGGAGCTGAGAAATTAATGGTGATTAAGAAAAGGTCAGCATCACTGAAGTAAACTCTTCTGGGAAGTTTCTCTTCAGAGTCATCACATACAGGCTGTGTTAAGAGGAAGCCACAGTTGTACCTTGTGCTGCCAGCCAAATTTGGTAGTATGTAAGAGTCTCCCACGTCTTATTGGATTTGAAGGCATGAACAAATCACAGACAGCAACAGAGGCTTGGCATTACAATAGACCATGAAAGGCCATTGGTGAAAGTGTATCTGGAGTAACAGCAGAAGTCCCAGGACTGAAGGGGTCATGGAGAAAAGTTGAGGCTTTGCACCATGAGGAGAGCCCAGGAAGGGCTATTGGCAAAAGTGCAGCCGAGTCGAAGCAGAAGACCCAAGCATATTGGAGATGCCAATACCATGGGATGACCACCAGGAGCAGCAGCAGCTATGGAGCATAGCCAGTGCCAGTCTGAGCCTAGAATACAAACTGTGTGTATACCAGAGTGTGAAGCCTGAGAAGTGATCCAGACCATCTGGAGGAGCCGAAAAGATTGTGAGTGGATCCCAGACATTGGACATTGAGTTAGTTACACAGTTGGAGTTGGGTTTTGCTTTGTTCAGATTGTGATTGTGCCCTGATTCTTCTCTTTTGAAGAATGAAAGTATTTAATTTATTTTTGATTTTATATGATCCCAGAGTTGAAAGACTTTAAATGTTTTAAAAAGAGATTTTGGAGTTTTACGGAAACATTGGATTTTAAAAGATATTGGATATGTTTTTTATTATTATTAAGAAAATTTTTATTCATTTTACATACCAATCACAGATCCCCATCTTCGCTCCTCCTGCCCCTCTAATTTGCTCCCCAATCCACCCCATAGTCCCTCTTACAAGAAGGTAAGTTTTCCCATGGGGAGTCAACGGAGCCTTATACAATCAGTTGAGGCAGATCAAAGCCCCTCCCCTTGCCTCAAGGCTGTGCGAGGTGTCCCACCATAGCTAATGGGCTCCAAAAAGCCAGCTCATGCACCAGGGATGGATCCTGATCATACTGCCAGGGGGTCCCTTAAGCAGATCAAGCTACACAACTGTCTCACTTATGCGGAGGGTCTAGTCCAGTCCAGTGGAGGCTCCACAGGTGTTGGTCTAAATTTCATGAGTGCCCACTAGTTTTGTTTGGTTGTCTCTGTAGGTTTCCCCATCATGATCTTGGTTCCCCTTGCTCATAGAATCTCTCTTCTCTCTCTTCGATTGGACTCCTGGAGCTCGGCCTGGTGTTTGGCTGTGGATCTCTGCATCTCCTTCCATCAGTTACTGGATGAAGGCTCTATGATGACAGTTAGGGTATTCACCGATCTGATTACTGGGGTAAGCCAGTTCAGGCACCCTCTCCACTATTGCTAGTAGTCTAAGCTGGGGTCATCCTTGTGGATTCCTGGGAACTTCCCCAGAGAGAAACTGGGCACTAGGGAAGATATTGGATATTTTGAAAGATACAGCTTTTACAGTGTATTTATAAGCTTGTAGGACCTTTAAAGTTTGCAAAATGTTTTATATTGTAATTTCTTTATTAATGTGTGATGTTGGAGATGAACAGGAAAGGGAAGATTGTGGCTTAACAGCAATGTGTTTGTGTATTGCCAGACATCAGTTGTGATGGCTGGTTTTACATCAACTTCACATAAGCCAGAGTCATCCTAGAGGATGAAGCTTCAATTAAGAAAATGTCTCCCTCTTAGGGTCCTCCTTGTTCCATCCCTGGTGCATGAGCTGGCTTTCTGGATCCCATTACCTATGGTCAGACACCTTGCTCATTCTTGAGGCAGCAGGGAGGGGCTCAGTCCTGCTTCAACTGAATGTATCAGGCTTTGCTGTCCCTCTATGGGAAAACTTACCCTGTTGGAGGACGGAAGGAGGGGTGGGTCATGAGGGGTTCAGGCAAGGGTGGGGGGAGTGGGAGGAGGGATGAGAGGGGGATCTGTGATTGATATGTAAAATGAGTAAAAAAATTAAAAAAAGAAAATGTCTTCACAATATCTGACTGTAGCAAGCCTATAGGACATTTTCTTACTTAGTGATTCATGGGGGATGTCCCAACTCAATGTGGGTATTTCCATCCCTGGGCTGGTGGTCCCAGGTTCTATAAGAAAGCAGGCTGAGAAAGCCATGAGGAGCAAGCTGGTAGGCAGCATCCCTCCATGATCTCTACAACAGCTCCTGCCTCTAGGTTCCTGCCCTGTTTGAGTTCCTGTCCTGACTTCCTTCTATGATGGACTATGGATATGGAAGCTTTAGCCAAATAAATCCTTTCCTTCTCAACTTACTTTTGGTCATAATGTTTCATTATAGGAATATTAACCTAAGTAAGAAAATAATAAATGAATACATACACAATATGCATAAAAATAAAGAAATCATTGTATTTCTAGCAATATGAGTGGACTGGGAAGTCATCAATACGTCAGATATTGAAATGCAAATAGTTTTATTTCTTTCAGAAATTATTTTGAAGATCTTAGATTTTTAGATTTTTAAAATTTTATGTATATGAAGGTTTCTCCTGCATGTATATATGTACATCATGTGCATACCTGATGCATAAAGTGGTTGAAGATGGTGTCAGAAACCCTTCTTACTGGAGTTACATATGGTATCAAGCTACCATGTGTGTACTGGAACTGAATGCAGGTCCTCTGCAAGAGCAACAATTACTCTTCACTGCTGAGCCATCTCTCTAGTCCCTATGTTATTTCATGTATGTCAATTAATTGTAAGTGATCACCCAGAAATTGAAGAAGTGTTACTGGAGACTGTGAATATTGTGAAAGAAGATTATAGAACAAGGGTAGAAGAAAAGAGACTAGATCAATTCACCATATATTTATATTAGAAATATCAGTGTGTCCAATTAATCAATGCGATTAACATCTCTTAAAATTATAATAACATGAATGACAACTAAATAGAAAGGCTGTTATAGTCTGAAAACATATTCAACATTCAATGATTAATTAGCCTCCACAGTTTCATGGAATCTCATGGGAGGTAGACTGCAGTCTCAGAAACAATGAATTTCAATACTCATAACATAGCAAACATTATGAACTTCATATTCATATACATACAACTTTGCTACAGAGACCATGTAGACTATTCAATACTGCGCTCATCACAGGCTTGTATTAAAGCTTAGAAACCTGAGGTCTTTTTAAATGAATCTGCTTGAATTTTGACTTAAAAGGTGAAACTACCAATTCTATTGTATGTCTACACAAGAAATAAACTTCACTTTGCTCTGGGGAGAGACATTTCCGTCTTCTAAGACTATTTCCTTTAAGTATATCCTTGACAGAGAATTCTCAACCAAAAGGTCACTACTATCTCTGTTTCTGAGTTTTATAGAAGTAGACTGATGAGAAATTATCCCTGAGCATTAGCCATTTCTACACCATTTTGATATTTGCCAAATTTTACCATGGTTGTTCCATGAAAGAAGTTTATCTGGTTCATATATTTAACAGTCTTTTTTATCTAATCTCTTCATTTCATATATCATTGAATTATGGTTAATGTCAGAGGGCTACAAACATCAAAATAAACAACCTACTGTTTTGACCTCAACTATCCTCCTCAATCTTCCCACCCCCCAAAATTACAAAATCTAACCAATTGAAGAATACCATTAACCATTAGTACTTAAATTAGAAAGTAGCTAATCCTCCTTGGGTACTATAACAAAATAGTACACACTACATTACTTAAATAACATGTTATTATACATTTTCCTTTAAATAAACATGGAGAATTGAATAAATAAAAAGAAAATAGCATATCAGAAATGACATATTTTAATATAATTGCAAAGTTACATTTTCATGTGGAATCTATTTTTATGTTTTTACTTTTTTATTATTGATTAAATTTAGTAATTTATTTTAGTTCACAACTATGGTTTCTCCTCCCCCTCTCCTCCCTCCCCTTACCTTTCTCTACCCTAATCTACTCTTCTGTTTTTGTTCTGAAAGGGGCAGGCCTTCCATGGTGTCAACAAAACATGGCACATCAAGTGGAGGTATTAAGGCTTGGCAAGCAACCCAGTATGAAGAAGAGGTTCCTGGAAGCCAACTAAAGCCTTTGGGACAGGCTCTGCTCCCACCACTATGAATCCCACAAGTAGATCAAGCTACACAACTGTCACATATATGTAGAGGGCCTAAGTCAGTCCCATGCAGGATCCCTAGCTGTTGGTCTAGTGTCTGTGAGCTCCTATGAGCCCAGGTTTGTTGTTTCTGTGGGTTACCTTGTGATGATCTTTACACCCCTGGCTCATACACTCCTCCCTTCCTCTCTTCATTGGGATTCCCCGAGCTCAGCCTAGTGCTTGGCTGTGGATTTCTGCATCTGTTTCCATCAGTCACTGGATGAAAGCTCTCTGATGACAATTGGAGCAGTTACCAATTTGATCATAGGGGATGGCCAGTTCAGGCTACCTATTGACCACCGCTTAGTGTCTTAGCTGGGGTCATCTTTGTAGATTTGTGGGAGTTTCTCTTGCACCAGGTTTCTACCCAATTCCAAAATGTCTTGCCCCATCAAAACATCCCTTTCATTACTCTCCCCCTCCACCCAATCCCCCAACTTAATCCCTCATGTTCCCATCCTCAATGACCCCCAGTCTACCCAGAAGATCTCTTCTATTTCCCCTTCCCAGGGAAATCCATGCATCATTGTCCCCTTTTGGGCTCCTCTTGTTACCTAGCCTCTCTGGGACTGTGGATTGTAGCCTGGTTCTCCTTTACCATATAATTAATATATACTTATGGATGAGTGCATACCATGTTTGTCTTTCTGGGTCTGGGTTACAACAATCAGGATGATTCTTTCTACTTCCATTCATTTGCCTTCAAATTTCCTGATGTCATTGTTTTTAACAGGTGAGTAATTCATTGTATAAATATACCAGATTTTCTTTATCCATTCTTCAGTTGAGGAGCATCTAGGTTGTTTCCAGGTTCTGGCTATTACAAATAATGCTGCTATGAACATAGTTGATCAACTGTCCTTGTGGAATGATTGAGCATCATTTGAGTATACGGTCTTAGAATCCCAAGATCCAGTTTCTAGAACATCTTACTAATGAAAGCCTTCAAGGTCCAGTCTCAAAGCCTTTCTCCCAGAGTTTAAAGGAAACTCTACAACCAGCAAAAGAACTAATCCGAGGGATGTCAAATAATTCTACTCACACCATGTTCTTGCTATCCATGTCCTTTATTGTTCTGCCTCTCATCTCTTTGTTGTTCTCTTTGCTCTACAACAAGACTTTGAAGTTTCCAGTTTTTATATACATACAATCAGCAATTCTCTACCCAAAGTAAGGTCACAAGGCTCAATTTCTTTCCAGGTCACAAAAGACTGATAAGAGTTTACTCCAGGCAGTGACTGTCAGACTTTCTTTATAACTCAAGGAGGGAGTGACTAGTAAAATCCTCAGTGAACTCTTAAAGGGAACAGGGTTAAACGAGAGGGAAAGAGACCTGAAATCAATTAGGGACATCTAAGAAGGGAAAAAGGGGAATCCGTGTGTAATACTGCATTCCTAAATGTGGTTAGATAATAAGCTAATTAATAAAACAAGGTGAAAGTAAGTACAAGGAGTTAAGAGGTTGTTAGTGTGAGGTTAGCTTGGGGCAGCACTTTCCTATCTGCTTGGGGGATGAGCCCAAGGCACACTTGTTCCCTGTCTCTCTAAGGCTGTGAATCAACAATTTTAGACATGTCATTATTCTATGTCCTTGGGTGTCTGATTTGAGACATTTCTCAAATGAGATACTTTTGCCTGGGCACTTAACATTGACCAAATGCCTGCCAATGAAGATAATTGCAGGAAGGCAGATCTCTACATTTTCATTGGAGAAAGGGACAAGGATCTGCGACTGTGTGACTGCTTTCATACATAGCTGGGAGATGTTATCCAGATACCCCAAATGTATAGGGGAAATTGTGCCCAGTAAATGATCAGAACACCCACCACTAAACTGTGGGAAATGAATCCCAAATTTGTGACAGATGGGAAAAGGCTACAGCAAGAATCTACAGCAAGAAATCAGCCAATTCATTCAAAAGGCAGTAATTCCAAAATGCCTTACATGATGGTTTCTTCCAGCAGAATTCTTAATTATGATAGGTTGACCTGGTTAAATGATAGCTGTATCACTAATGCATAATCCTGCAGCATGTAACAGTTCGTGATAATGGCTTCTGAAGCCTGTCTTTTCGTGAGAGTTCTTTTCCTGATTTTCATATGTTTATATAGAAACTAAAGAGTGAAGACACTCTTCCCATACCAGAAAACAGGTGAATTTATCTTTTTAATCTTGTTTTAAACTAATAAATAACAATGAAGTTATTTGTTATGTATAAAACGATGTTTTGGAGTACATATGTATATAATTATAATTTATAAATAACAATGCTGTTTTACTTACTTTTCTACTGCTGTCATAAAACATGATGACCTTATAAAACAATGAGTTTAATTAAGGTTATGGTTTGTCTTAGTAAGGGTTCCTATCACTGTGATAAAACACCATTACCAACAAGCAAGTCTGGTAGGAAAGGGTTAATTTGGCTTATACTTCCACATTGTAGTTCATCATTAAAGAAAGTCAGGACAGGAAGTCAAGCAGGGCAGGGACCTGGAGGCAGGAGCTGATGCAAAGGCCATGGATGGGTGCTACTTACTGGTTTGCTCAATATTGTTTTGCTCGGCCTGCTTTCTTACAGAACCCAGGACTACCAGCCCAGGGATGGTTCCACCCACAATAGGCTGGACACTTCCCCAAAAACCACTAATTAAGAAAACACCCCACAGTTAGATCTTATGAAGGTATTTTCTAATTAAGGTTCCCTCCTTTCTGATAACTCTACCTTGTGCCAACTTGACACAAAACTATCCAACATGCAGTTTTAGAGTGCATCATGATAGCACAGCGTGGTAGCAAGCAGCAGGCATGTTGGCTGGAGCAGCAGCTGAGAGCTCATGCCTCAAAACTGCAAACAGGAAGAAAAAGGGCACACTGGTATTGGCTTGAGGCCTTGAAAACCTCAAAGCCCAGTCCTTATCCAGTGTCACACTTATTATAAGAAGGCTACATTTCCTAGTCTTTTTCAAACAACCCATAATGGGGATGATGAATTCAAACAAATGGACCCTATCAGAGCCAGTCCAATCAAACCACCAAAAACATTTAATAACATATATAAATACATTTCCAAACAACTTATCACACACACACACACACACACACACACACACACACACACACACAATAAAAGAACTTTTTGAAACCCACTGAGCTCCAAATGATTATAAGCACAGGAGTGATGGGATAGGACCTGGATGATCTCTCAGGCAAACATCTGGAAGACGACAGACATTCCCAGACAGCGATAAGGAGAGAAGACTGAGTGCTCTTCTTCCTTGCGTGCTGCCCTTTAGACCATCCCCCATCCCTCCACTAGGCTTTTCCTTTTCTGCCTTTCTTTTTGCATGCACCTCTCCTAACATGCTGCATTCTTTATTTGTGTTTTTCTTTATCTGCTCTTCTGGGGTGGCAGCTCTGTGAAAGCAGGAATCTGTCCATTGGATTCAACACTATTCCTGGTACCTATGAANTCATATATATAAAATCTGGCTGTATAAATATATGTGTATTGGTCCCTTTTTTGTTACTTTAATGACAGAATACCTGATAAAGGTATAACATGATAAAGAAATGAAGTTTTAGAGAAGAGTCAAAACATGAGACTGTGTCTGGTGAGGATGTCTGTGGCTGAATCAAATCATGGTGAATATTGTTACAAAAACAGGACAACTAAGAGAGAAATCTCATGGTAAGACAAACTGAAGAAATAGGGAGACCCAGTAATGACTTATTCCTGGGTTTAACCTCATAGAGTTTCCATCACTTCTAAACATTGCCACATTGGAGCCAGGTTTCCAAACCAAGAACCACTAGGAGCTGAACCACATCCAAGCCATACCATCTGAACCCTTACCAGCAATGTTCATGATCTCCTTCTAACGTAATGTTCATTAGTTCCAAGCCTCAAAAGACACAAAACCTGAACATGTACTAGCATTTCTCAAAAGTTTAAATTCAATCTTTCATTTGAGAATCAGCAACATGATTCTGAAAAATAAGCAAATGACAAAGACATAATAAATATGTCAAAAAGGATAAATAAGGAACTAGAAATTAGTAATATGAACAAAACCAGGCTTTGATTCTTTTATTTTTATTGTATTTAAAATTATATTTGTGATTTTATCTGTAGGGGGAATACATATGCCACAACATACATGCTGTGTGGTCAGAGGACAATTTATGGGAGTTAGTTTCTCGCCTTCCACCATATATGTTCCAGGACACAAACTTAGGTCACCATGCTGTAGCAACCACTTTTACCTTCTGAGCTGCCTCACTGACTCACAGTCTTCTACATATATATATGTATATGCGTGTGTGTGTGTGTGTGTGTATTATTTCTTTGAAAGTTGTGTGTAATCTATTTTGTTCATATGCAGCTCTTCTCCCTCATCTTCTCCCTTAAGGCTGCAAGTCTAACAACTTGTGTACACTGCTCCCAAAGTCCCCAGCCAGTTCTACATATATAGATTTTTTTTGGTCATAGGCAGATGCTCTGTGTTAAAGACAGGTTAGGGATGCGCTGATAGGATTACCTTCCTGGGTCTCTCTGCAGCTCTACTCCAGGATGCATTAGTTGATCAAGTTGAGACTCTCTGCTGAGTTAAATTTTGGCATATGCTGCCATGTGTTTTTCCTTGAAATTCCATGAAAACCTACCATGACTCCATAACTTACATTCTGCACATCTTCCAAAACACCAGTACCACATGTATAACAGTGCCTGCCACCACCACGAGGTACACCAGAACTTGCTTCAAGAATGACTGAATCAGCTATAGAATAGTGGAAAGCAGTAATCCTGAGATATTTCTGGTGATAGAGTTCATGGAGAATGCTCAGGGCTTGGTGTATATAGATAAATATGTGTGTGAAAGCAAATTGTCTTCTAATGGAAATGACAGCCTCATGACTTCTGAGATGGCCTTGAGGCATTCTTCCAGCCATTCTTATGGTGAGCAGCTTGTAGGCGAAAAAGGGGAATGGATAGGTATGAGATATTAAGGTAAATTATTGTATTTACTAGTAAACCAATTCAGTATAATAACCAGCCTTAGAAAATTTACATGGATATTTGTATATTGATACAAATGCAAACTATTTTTATATTCCTATTTTAAGATAATTTATATATTGATGCAAATACAGAACTATTTTGGTTGTAATGTACATATATTTCTATCTCTACTTGAAATATTTTGTATATTGATACAAATGTAAAATTATATTTGTCATACTGTATGTATGTCTACCACTGTTTAGGATATTTTGTATATTGATATATATTCAGGATCATTGTTATATTGTATATTGCACTATACATACATTCCTACCTCTGGTTAAGCTATGTTGTGTATTGTCACAATCTTGAGGTCATTGTCCTTGTGGTACATCTGTTTACAGACTGTTTATTTTGCTATGTGAAGCTTTAGTCCTTAAGTTATTTTAGTAGAGAAGACTTAACGGAATTATAGTCACTCAGGCTTGTCATTTCTATAATTATGTTAGTTAGACTCTCCAGACTTACAGAAACATATGTCAGATGGATAGGTAGTCTTCAAACACTTCATAGACCTAGAGAATATGGCATTTAAATGTTTTAATAACTTAGAATTCCATTGACATGAGACATGATTGCTCCTGGCAGCACCGATCTGATCCCGAGAAAATGTTGGGCTTCTGAGACATTTCCATTTGGAAGTTTGTCTTCTTGGTGAGACAATGGTCTATCAGGCAAAGAACTGCCCTTGCCTCGACCGCTGACAGTATGAATACTGTCCCACTGATATGAGCAGGACACAAAGAAAAATGACTATTGAACTCTGCCAAGAGAGGGTAAGGTAGTTTTTCAAAAAACCCGCTTCTGAAAATGGTCTGACAGATACTCTAGGCCTGTAGCCAACCTAAATGCACCAACAATACAGAGAGATTCTAGGTGACTGTCCAGGCTGCCAGCTGTCTCTGTCTACTCTCGCAAGATTCCCGAAAGTTGTTTGCAACCTTCTCCCGTTTTCCAGGTGTTGTTATATTCCTTCTCAGGTCTTTGATGGAGTTGAAGACTAGATAGTTACAATTACAAAATTTGTATATCACAGTTAGAACTTATTAAATATTAGATTCAAGTTCTCCAGGATAGGACATCTTTCGGAAAGAGCTCTGTGACATACCATTTATTTATGCTCCAAACTCCTCTGGACCTTTCCTTTTTTTGGTTTTTCAAGACAGGGTTTCTCTGTGTAGCTTTGGCGCCTTTCCTGGAACTCACTCGTTAGCCCAGGCTGGCCTCGAACTCACGACATCTGTCTGCCTCTGCCTCCTGAGTGCTGGGATTAAAAGGCATGCGCCACCACTGCCCAGCTCCTCTGGATCTTAGTATGTGTCGCTTGTCTGGTGCTATTCATGTCAGTATAGTTCATCTTGTTCAGGTTATTATCTCTTATTCTTTTTTGAATAATATTTGTTAATTATCCCTATTGTAAATAGTTTATATTAGGTTAAAACTTTCTTATTTAGAAAAAAAGAGGGAGATGTAGTGGATAGCTATTTTGGCTTTTGGCTATGGGATGGCCCCCCTTTAGTGACAACAGGTAAACACGACACCTGCCTAAGACCTCCCCCTAGGCTGTGATTCACGGGGAGCCCCTTAAAAATTTGGGATGCCTATGTGACCTGCCTGCTCCTGCTGCTTCTGGATTGCTCGTGGTCTTGGAAGACAGACTGAAGACAGTCAGATTTCTCCACTGGATCGTGTCACTTTCCTGTCCATTCCTGGACTCCCTCCCTCCCCCTTTTCAGTAAGTTGTTTCTAAAATAAAGTTATCTTGATAAAATATAAATAATTGGGCTGGCCATCTAATTAGCATAATAGCAGCTATTTTAGTCTAAGCAACTGATATTTTGTCCATAAACTCTGATGTTGGGGATCCCTTTCTCTCTCAACACAGCTTTTATTAGGCTGAAAATTTTCCTGATATTTTTGCTTTGTTCTTTTGGTCTCCTGATTCTCACTGAATATTTGACTAAAACTAGCTGAAACTAGCATTTAGTAGTTTGGGTTCTTTATTGTTTAGAAATTTCTTTGATCAAGTAAACCAGTCCATCCATCTTAAATCTTGCCTTCTATAAAGTTCTATGACAAAATACAAAAATAAAGAAACACAAAAGAAAAACAAAACAAAACCAGTTCAGCCAAATTATTTGCACCAGTAAAACACAGTTGATTTAACTCCACTTTCCAATAAGACTCTCATTTCTGTCAGAAACATCCTCTCCAGTGCCCCAATCTTCTGATCCCTCACCTGAATCACTTATTCCACTTCCAACTCTAGGCTCTTTCTAGGCTGTGCCTCCAAACTCTTCCAAACTCTTCCTCTTACTAAATTTCCATTTTCCTGCATATTGATGAGGTCATAATGTATAGTAATATCTGTATTCTTCCTTATGAGTTTTCTGTATTTGTATTCAATGAAACTTCTGAGACTGGATAATTTATAACTAAAATAGTTTTATTTTGCCAATGGTTTTAGATGCTGAAAGACCAAATTGTATGGTATTGGCTGTGGTGCCAGTTCCCTTTGGCTGTGGCCCATTGTGATGAATGGCAGCACAGTTGGAGCATATATAAGATGTAGAGATTACATGGAGGATCAAGAAGCTAGAGCATGAGGAAGAGCCAGTAATGCCTTCTCACTAGGACTCATTTATTAACATCACTATACTGGAACCAATATTCTAATATGAGAATGTTTTGGAGATAAATCATGGCAATCTGTGTCATAGTGTGACTAAATCTAGAAAATTGACTTATTATTACCTGGAAGAAATTTATGAATTTTTTTTGTGGTGAGGACATTCCAAATGTAATCTCAGCCCATTTCTAACCTGAAGTTACTTGTTACTTTGGCTTTTGTGTTCTCATTGGTCTTTTCATTTGTACCAAGATATTGATGAAGGTATAATAGTTGTATTAGTGCTTTTCCAGAATCTACTCTAGTCTATATATATAAGCAATTTTCCCCTTGTAACAGTCTTAGTTTGAGAATTGAGAATGACCTGAATGCATTCCAGACACAAGAAACTTTTTCCTTGAATATTTGAAATCCTCTTATAGTCATCACTAATTGACATCTAAAAATCATATTTTAAACAGAAAAAGTTAATACCTTATATACTGGCCCTGAATAGATGGAAATCTTATATTTCACACAAAGTCATACTTTTAAAAATGGTGTACTATGGCAGGCAGATGGTTTAATAATATGTTTGTTATGCAAGCATGAGAACCTGAGTTCAGTCCCTAGTATTCAGATTAAAATACAGGTATTGCAGCACATGCATGTAATCCAAGGATTGGGGTGTAAGGATAAAGACATCAAGGGATCTTGCTTGCAGGCCAACCTTGCTAATTCATGGACTGCAAGTTCAGTGAAATATCCTGTGAAAAATAAGATGGATAGCCATTGGGGAAGATAACCTGAAGTGAACCTCAGACATTCACACATATTTTATGTCCTTCACAGACATGTGCACAAGCATGTACAAACGGAGTATCTTTAAGACCCATTTTCTTTTACATAAAACTGTCTCAGAGAATGGAGGTAACATGTGGCCCCAGTCATTTTCTCCTTCTGAAAAGACCTGTTGCTATGTCCAACACTTAAATTTTACATATTTTCTGGACTTTGTTTTCTGCCTTTCCACAAATTATTGCATTGCCTCACACATAGTGGAGAAGAAATTAACCACACTCCCATTCACACACACAAGTCTGGTCAAAGTATAAATAAATCTATTTTTCTTTAACATTTTGTTTCTTTGGAATACATGGAGAATAAGGTGGTAGGCTTAATGGATTTATGTAACAAATAATAATGTATTAGTTATGGATAATATTGTCATAAATCAGCATGACCAAAAGCAACATGGGGAAGAAATGGTGTATTTGCCTTACATATCCTGAGTTACTGTCCTCTGAGGGAAGCCAAAGCAAGAACTCAAACAAGAAAGGAACCTGGATGCAGGAGCTCTTGTAGAGGCGAAATAGGAGTGCTGCTTACCGGCTTGCTCCATATAGCTTTCTCAACCTGCTTTGTTACAGAACTCAGAGCGACTAGCTCAGGTGTATCACCGCCCACAATGTTCTTGGCCCTACTCCATCAATCACTAATTAAGAAAATGCCTTACAGGCTTGTTTGCCTACAGCATGATCTTATAAAGGCATATTCTCAATTGGAGTTCCCTCCTCTCAGATGATTCTAGCTTCTGTCATGTTGACATAAAACTACCTAGTCCAAATAATTTCAGAGGGCACGTGTTTATTGTCTACAATATGGCCTCTTGACAAGGTGGTAAACACTGACATTCTGTATTCAGTGTCATAAGCGCACACAGCCCAAGTTTCTAGAGATATCAAAGGCAGGCATTTATGCCTATGGCTATTTGTTCTGCATCAACAAGGAGCCTCCAACCATCACAAAGAATAAATTAGGGGAGAGGTGAGAATGGGAGAAAATCTGATGGTAATGCCTAGATAGTTTATCAATAGCTGTCTCATGTGGTTTTGTTTTTGTTTGTTTGTTTGTTTCCTAATGTAATTGTTAGGTTAAAGGGAATAGTATTTTACAGTTGGAGCTTTGATAGTAAGCTGAAATTAAGTTACTGGAAAGAATATTGGAGAGTATTAGAGAGGCATACTATAGAATTTTCAGGGAGAAGACAGTTTGGAGGGTGGTCCTAATAGAAAATTATCATTAATATTATCTCTTTCCTACATGCTATGTTCAAAATGTCAGTATATTCAATCCAGTAGTGACTACTTCACCATTTCTTATAGGCAGAATTTTCTGTCCTACCTGCCAGCTCCCAAATAACCACACAGGACTTATTATTAACTCTAAATGCTTGGCCTATAGCTTAGCCTTGTTACTAACTAGTTCTTACAACTTAAATACATCCATATTTTATATCTATTTACTGCCTTGTGGCTCGGTACCTTTTCTCAGCATGGCAAATTCATCTTGCTTCTCTCTGCATTTCCTCATGACTCCACCTTTCTTCATCCCAGCAAGCTCTCTCTCTGTCTGCAAGCCCTGACCATCATTTTCCTGTCTAACTATTGGCTATTTTGCTCTTTATTAAACCAAGGAGAGTAACACATCTTCACACTGTACAAAAAGATTCTTCTACAACAATTCCTCCCATAAATCTCATGTTTATATACCAACTTCCAACAGGTGTTGGAATATGACTTAAAAATCATATTTTGCATTAAATTTCAATTTTCATACCTTATCTTAAATTTATAATTTAGCGACCAGGTCATCTGCTGTTGGAAATGGTATATCATGTATAGAATATGGGGAGAGGTTATGGTCAGTGAAATATCTGAATTTTCAGTACAGGCATTCTAATTATCCTATTCCTTTTTTACACAGAAAGTTGGTAAGAGGACATGTTAGTTTTTCATGACTGACAAAATACCAAACATAAGAAAAAGAAGAAATATCTTTGGCTCACATTTTCATTACTTTCATTATAAGGTTGTCTGACTTGACTTTGGAGGCCTGTAAATGAGGCATAATACTAGGGAATAAAGGTACATCACAGGGAAGCTGTTCACCACATTGCTGTCAGGATCCAGACAGGAGAATAAGCTCCATGAGAAAAATACTATTTCAAGGGCTTATACCCAGTGACCTACTTACTCCAACAGGGTTACAGTTTCTACTTTTTGCTACCATCCAGGACTACAATGATTTTCTGCAGACAAACAGAATCAGAAACCTACAAATGAAGATGTGCATAAAATAGCAGGAATATTAATCCAGGATTAGATCACTTTTGTGAGAAAAGTTGACCCTTGTTAGTCTACAAGTGATCTAGAATGCTGAACATATGCCAACACTAAGTTTCCTGGGACATTCTGGGTGAACGGAAGCTCATCAGATTCAGACAGAAACTCTGTAACTTGAAAGTGTCAACATAAGTCAGGCAAATGTACTCGTTCTGTCAGGACTCAGTAGGGCACTGTCACCTATGCTCTATGGCTTGCTCTATCATAAGATAATCATGTCAGATTTTGACAGTAACCAATTAGCTATGCAATGCTTGTTTCTGAAAAAGATAGAGACCTGTACTTTTTACTCAGTTTACTATGATGGCACCATCTCTCCAGACTCTTCATTAGTCTTCTTATAGAGAAGTAACCATCATTTGTGGAGGCTAATAACTCAAAGGGATCAATAGGGTTTGGAGCCATAAGAATGCTAATGCTGATCTCCATGCAGTTTCTTTCCAAATGAGATAATTACCTCTATTATGAGTAGGTTATGAAATAGAACCACACAACATCAATTTTTATTGTATATTCAGATGTAGGAATGAGAGCACTATTTACTAAGCCAAAATATGCAATCACAAGTTGTGTTAATTTTGCTCCCTCACTACAAAATAAGTCCAAAGTAGATCAGTTTAACGTTAGTCCCCTTCTCCGAGTGGGATCAGGTCAGACAGTGACTTGGGTAGCTACATCCAACAATGTCATCAGAGTTTCAATGGTTCCCATCTTAAGTGTTCCCAAGCTTACTCAATGAGACAACTATAGGCCTCAGTTTCCCTTGTGGAGACACTTCATTCCTAGTCACCTTACTATTTAAAATTAGCTAATGTCATATCAAAAGGAAAGAGGAATTTAAACAGGATACACACTGCAAAAGTGATTCAATCCCAGTAAACAAACAAACTTGGGGTACCTGGTAACTGCTCATGGCATAGCTAAATGAAAGTTTGAGACCATCCAAAATTTTTATAACTTCTCATTGACAACACTTCCTTTATTTTAGGGAACAGATTTGATTCAGTTGCTCCAGAAACATTGCATTTCTACAGAAACCTAATGTCTACTGTTGTACTATGACATCCTTCATGTTACTTTCTGAAGAATAGTAGAAACAGTAAAGACACCTTTAGAGTGGCCTTTTTCAAACATTGGTACTACTTGTCTGTTTCTAAACAGTAACAGGCAAGAGAGGGAGTGACCTTTCCCTCTTTGTACCCATCATTTTGCACCAGTGTGCACTAATAGGTTTCAGATAGTCACCTCATATACTTAGCTCACTTGCAAAGCCCTTATATGTAGTTTTTCTCCTAAAGAGCCATGTCTCTGTTGGCATCATATTTTCTTCATTATGAACTCTTGGGAATTGTAAAGTTAGAATGTTTTTCCTACTGGCTAACTTTTGGTTGCTATAGTTTCATGGATGATAGTAGCAGGCATGCGATTCCTGGACTTTATTATTCACAACACAGCAAGTTGAAGGAGCGTCATGTTTTTTTTTTTTCCATTTCCTTTAACCATGGTCTCATAGAGGTGATAGAATGGCATAAGTAGATGCTGGGCCCAGTGGGTTTATGTCACACTTGAGGAAACCCAGGTTCAGGGAAATACAATCTTTCTAAATGGACAGTAATCCATTTTTATTCTCTTTAAAATTTGCATATTGTGAGAGGGCTGCCTGTCCTTTCTTTTCAAAGGAGACAGTATCACTGTCTTCCTAGATTGTTTGTACTATAATCATCCTGAAAAGATATCACATAGCAAAATGATTGTGTCTGTTCATAGAAACATTAGAGACCCACGTTGTATTAGTATATTTCCCACCACTATAACAAAATATCTGAAGATAATTGATGAACAAAGAAAAGATATATTTGTCTAACAGATTTAGAGACAAATTATTTCAGCTGGCTCCTTCAGTTTATCCACTGTTGAGGTCCTCAGGTTCATGGAACCATGGAGAAAAGGATATCATGACAATAAATGAAACAAAAAAGTAGGTATGTACCAGATTTGCTTCCTCATAGCAACTTTGTATGAGAATAAACCAGATTCCTCTAAGGTATAGTACTTCCTTCCGAGGATTTCTAAGGAACTGAATAATTTGTATTAAATCCTCTCACAAAAGATACCACCAAGTCCCACCATCAAAATTGTATAGACTTAGCTTGCAGTTCAATGAGCCATTGAGGAAAAGCCATATGGAAATTTATCTTCTAAGAAGTATATATGTGGTCATTGTATACAAACCATAATGTAACTTATCCTGAAAGATAGATCACCTACAGTGTGATATTGAGGAAACTGAAAAGATAATACAATTATCTGTCACCATTAAGGGCAGGTTTTGTTTCTCTTCTTCAAAGTGCATGCCCTTCTGATTGAAAAAAATGTTGTGTGCATGTGTTATAGGTATAAATAAATAAACATATGAATTTACATATTTGCATAAGTTTAGATTCTGTTTTATGTGAAAAATAAGAACATTGCTAAACTAGGCATTTCTAAAATGACTTCAAATATTCATTCTTCTACATATTTGTCAAATATTAAATGCCAAACTTTCTGAAGGCGAGCTACACAGAGTTTAACAAATGCAGTCTCTTATGAAAACTCATGATAGTAGGAAACCAAAGCCACCAAACATAGTTTCTAATGTGCTACAACTAATGAAAACTACAGTAAGAATATTTTTATAGATATATTCCTTTTGAAAGAATGGTAAAAAGTCATACATATGTGCACACACACACACACACACACACACACAAATAGTGGTACCTCAAATTATCACTGTTGGCAGGTTTGATAAACCACAAAACTTTTATGTGTTCAATGATCTTATGAAACATCAATACCATCAGCTTGAAATATCTCTTTCCAAAAGAAAAATGAGTGTTCAAAAATAATAATTCAGTTAACACTAAATACAAAAACAACAGAGATGTTTAGAAAGGCAATTTGAAATAAAATGAATTTAAAATAAGCTATTTACCCTTTCGACCACACCTGAAGATTTTGCAGGTTTATATTAGAATAATTCATATTCAGTATTCTATATAATATAACAAATATTCATCTGTATACAACCAAGATTTCTCAAATCTTAACATTTTATTTAGTTCTGATATTAATTAAAAACAAAGCATCAATAATACAGTTGGTATTCCTATGTGCTTTCCAATTCCCTTTAACGTATTTTGCAAATGTCATTACTATCTTGTATTTAATATGAGCAAGTAAGGCTACATCAGATATTTGTTATACATATCCTCAGTTCTCACCTTTCTCTTACTCCTCAAAACGCTTTGGATTGTAAGAATTCATTCAAATATTATGCAAGTACAGTTTGGGAGTGCAAAATAGCAAATGCCTCATTAGGCAAAACTTTCAACATCAGCATGAAAGTATAGAAAATAAGTCTCAGTTTTTTACCTCACCAAAACAGAGTCCTGAAATAAAATTCTGTGTGGCTAACCAATGAACCTGTTAGATAAAGCAACCAGGGACATGTTGTTTTCCCTCAACTTTCCTAATTTTCTTGCTATATTTTCCTTGTTCTTCATTACTTCTTTCAAGGTCAGACGCACAATACAAAGAGTTACTCTATTTTCTACAGAACACATGGTAAGAAAGTTGTCTACGGTTGCATCAGAGCTTTTAATTTTATGTGGTTAGTTTGTCCTTGTGTGATTTGCATTGGGCAAAACTTTTAAGAACTTCTCCTTTATGATAAGGGAATGAATGTATTTTAAATTTTCTTCTACACATTTGCTGTGAATAATCTGCTTTATTTCTAAATGGATAATCAGCTTTCCCAATAACACTTACTGAATGAATATTCCATCCTTACCAAATGTTTTATTATAAAAACTCTCAAATATACAGAGAAGTTGTGTTTGCTACAGGCTGAAATTTTCATTTCTCCTCAAATTCATCGTTTAAATTATAATCGCCAGTGTCATTATACTTGGAAATGATACCTTAAAGAGGAGATTAACAAAACGACAAAAGACTTCAACTTTAAAGTTTTAAGGAAATTTCCATATGGTTTTCCATAAAAGATTGCTAATTTACATTCATTTAAATGTAATACACACATACATAAAATAATATGTATTTTTAACAATAATAAATAATACATAATAAAATAATAACATATATACAAAATATATACATAAATAAAAATATATTTTTATTCTGTCATTCTATCATTTTTGAAGGCCAACAAAATTGAATTCATATTCTCGTTCTTGTGACTAATATCACAATTAATATGAGAACACAAATATCCTTTTGCTATGCAATTTCTTTATATTTTGAATAATGATTGGTCAGTGAAATATTTGCTAAATGCATTTTTTTATTGTTAAGGATAGCACATAGTGCCATTCACAATGGCTGTACTAATTTACATTCTTACCAATAGTCTATAAGATTTTTTCTTGCTCTATTCACCATTATTGGTTATTTTTAAAATTTTGTTAATATTAGAAATTTTAACTGTGGGGATATGATAACTTGTGGTGGTTTTAATTTGTATTTTCCTTGTGGTCAATAATTTTTTTAACACTCTTTACCATTTGTAGTTTCTTCTTTTGAGAAGTGCCCTTTTTGAAAATTTTCCCACTTTAAAAGCTTAATTACATATTTTAATCACAATTTTATGTTCCTTATGTATTTTGGATATTCATATTTTGTTGAATAAACAGTAGGCAAATATTTTCTCTAACTGTACAGGTTACTTCTTTACTCTGTTAATTACTTCCTTACTATGCAATAACTATTCAAGGCCTCTTGTGTTTCTATCTGCATTTTAGTATTTTCTCCTCTAATTGTATGACTAGTGCCAAAAATATTTTAATAGAGATTGAACTGAAGCAGAAAACTGCAGTGGTTCCATATTCCTGTGTGCTGAGTTCACTCTCAATATTACTCACCTGTCTCTGTGTCTTTTGTGATTCAATTCTGTTTGCTTGGATTCTAATGGCTCCCTCCGGGGAGGGGGTGAGAAGGCGTGGCATCAACGGCACAGACACAAGAAGTCCTCAGAAGGCAAAAAATGAACTCATTTATTCAATAACAGGGAAGGCCTTATATACCCCCCTCCCAGTACCCAGTCTGTGTGGTCATCCTTCATTGGCTGGGCACAATCAGGAACTCTGACAGCAACTGTTGGTAGGTCCTCAGGCAGACTGCAAGTTGACTCATAAGGAGTGCATTAAGTGCATGCCTTGGCAACTGGTCTGAGGCAATTTCCTCGACCCTATCGGCCTGTCCTACTACAAATCTCTCTGTTGTTTTCTCTGCTAAATTCATTTAGTTTTGCCTATATTTTCTTGAAGTTCACTTGGTTCTCTAAAACAACTATTTTAAATTAATTGACAGATAGTTTATCTGTCTGCATTTCTTTAAAATCTGTCATTGACACTATTTTTGTCAGTTTGGTGACATCCACTTTTAATGATTGTTGATGTTCCTTTTAGTCATACATTGATGTTTGCACATTAAATGGAGGTATTCATTCTACCCTATCGAATTGAGGTTTGTATAGGAATGTGCTTTAAATATAAACCTATGTAACATAAATCTTAAAAGGTCTTATTAATAAAAACAAACCCAGAGCCAGGTATTGGGGTGAATGCTGAAAGATCAGAGAAGCAGAACAAGCCACAGCCAACCTCGCCTCACTGATTCCTCAGCTGATCTTGTTTCCTCAGACTGAAAGCCTCTGAGTTCTCACCGGAATGAATTTCAGCTGAACTGCTGCTAAAAAGCTTAAAAGCCTCTAGTTCCTGGTCCTCAGGCCTTATATACCTTTCTGTTTCCTGCCTTAACTTCCTGGGATTAAAGGTGTGTGTCACCATGCCTGGCTGTTTCCAGTGTGACCTTGAACTCACAGAGATCCAGATGGATCTCTGCCTCCCAAGTGATTAAAGGTGTGTGTGCCACCACTGTTTGGCCTCTATGTCTATCTAGTGGGTGTTCTGTTCTCTGACCCCAGATAAGTTTATTAGGGTATACAATATATTGGGGGACACTATATCACCAGAAACCTACTGAGACATTACTCATCATGTAGTCTATTATGGTTCTTCATCCAAAATGCAGTGCAACCATTTCAGAGATAAGAAGTATCCTAAGCATAGAACCTCTGTGACAAATGCTCCACTGGACTAGTCTCCATTAGTCACTGTGTTAGTTAATTTTCTCATCATTGTGACAGCATATCTGACAAATACAAATATAGGGAGGTGGAGTTTTCTAGCTGATACTTTAATGGCAATGAAAGCATAGGTGCTGGGATTGTCTATTGTCTGTTGTGGCAAAGTCAAAGGTGGGTGGACTGAATGCAATGGCAGGCAGAAGGCAATGACAAAAATAGGAGCCAAATCTGGTATGCCATTCATGTTCCATTATTGCTTTTCTGTTGGCTTAGTGGCTGCACATGAATCTGCTGATATTTCAAGTATCATCTGTGGCCCATGGTGCCCACAGTCAACGGCCTGCTGGCTACTTAAGGCATGGCTGGGAGAGCCTTCTGGTCTTGCAGCATGTGGGTTTAAACTAAATCTCTATAGTTCTATTTACCAAAGAAGACTTGGAAGTCAGATGTGGGGGTGAAAGCCTGCGAGATCAGAGAAGCCCAGAAGCAACAAGCTGATCTTGCTTTTTGGCTGGAGACTCAGCAAGAGACTTGTCTCTTCACTCTTCCCAAAACCAAAAGGATGTGCCAAGGGGCTGAAGAGGTGGCTCAGAGGTTAAGAGCACTGACTGCTCTTTCAGAGGTCCTGAGTTCAATTCCCAGCAACCGTATGGTGGCTCACAACCATCT
>LZPO01000719.1:1928158-1969556 GCA_001675575.1 Neotoma lepida | reverse complement strand
TAAAAATAAATAAATAAACTAAAAAAAAATTGACAATTCACTTTAATAGATATTTCACAAAAGAAGAAATGGAAATGTGTCCCATGTCACTGGTTACCAAGAAAACTTGAGTCAAATTCCACAATGAGATATTATTTTATACCAGCTCAAGTGCCTATTATTCAAAAAGACCAGAGATAGGAAGTGTTGGATGTGATGTAGGAAAAGGAAACATTTTAGAATGTTATGGAAACATTAACATTCCATTATGGAAAACAGTGTAAAGATTCTTTAAAATTGGAAAATACAACTATAATTTAATCTCACAATCTCACTAGTAGGTAAATACCAACAATAAATGAATTCACTATATCAAAGAACTTCCTGTATTCTCATATTTGTTCAAGCTTTTTTCACAGTAGTCATGATATGAAATCAACCTAGGTAGCCGTCTATGAATTAATGGGTAAATAAGATGTAGTACATACCTGCAATCAACTATTATAGGTCACTTACAAAGAAAGGCATCCTAATCATGTTACAGCATGGATTAACCTCTAGAACTCATGTTAAATGAAATAAGTCAGGCACTAGAAGACAAATAATACATGGTATCACATATCTGTGGTAACTAACAGAGTCAAAACTCAGAAAAAGTGAGTTAATTAGTTGTTACCATAAGTTTAAAGCAGGTGAATGGGCCCATGTTAGTACAATGACAGAAAATTTCAGTTGGTCAGGAGGAATAATTTCTAGAAATTAGTTGCACAGCAGTGAATACTAATATATTGTGTAATTTCTGTATAACATTTTGTAAAAAATATTAATATATTTTACGTATGAAAAGACTGAGTGGATTTCAAGTGCTCTCACAATGCAGAGATATATGTTTAATACGTAAACTAATGCCTTAAATTAGCAATTTCCCAATGTGTACATTTTTTAAAAAGTTATGCTGTACATTAAATAGAGAACTTTTACCTATCAATTTAAAAAGAAAAATGCTATTTCTTTCAAAAGATTATTATTATCACTTTACACTTCGATTTAGTCAAAGTACACATTTATTATATGATATTTTTAACTTTGCATCTCTCTTCGGTTGCAATTGTTTCTGTGTAGGTGTTCTGCTATTTTTTTGAAATAAAGTTTATTTTTCAATACAATATATTCTGGTCCCACTTTTCCTCTCCTCTAATCCATCCTGACCCTCATAATCTCCTTACCTATCCAACTCCACAGCCTTTCTTTCTCTCTGATTAACAAATAAAAAAAATAAACAAAAACAGGTAACTCACACATATACATGTACACAACTCCCACATAATCAGAAACCAAAATATACAAGCAAAAGATCAATAATACAAAAAGTGTCTAATCAAAGAAATAGGAGACAAAAGGTCTGCAAAAAGACCATTGAACTCATTTTGTGTTGGCCATCTAACCTGGGCACAAAGCCCATCTTCAAGTATGGTCTGTAGTTGTTGTTTTGTTTTGTTTTGTTTCCCTTTGGGGGGACTCCCACTCAGCTTTCAAATAATCACACATGGAGACTTATTCTTTCTTATGAATGCCTGATCTTAGGTTGGCTTATTTCTAGCCATCTTTTCTTAAATTATCCTATCTATCTTCTGCTTCTAGGCTTTCACCTTACTATATACCTTTCTTTACTTCTTACTCTGTGGCTTGTTGTCTAGCTGGGTGGCTGCCCCTGTTGTCCTTCTCTCCTTTTCCTTTTCTCACCCCACCTGCCTTGATTTTCTCTTCTCTGTTTATTCTCTCTGCCTGCCAACCCCACCTCTCCTCTCTCCTGCCTCTCTATTGGCCATTCAGCTCTTTATTAAATCAATCAGATGTTTTAGACAGGCAAAGTAACACAGCTTCCCAGAGTTAAACAAATGCAACATAAAAGAATGCAGCACATCTTTGCATCATTAAACAAATGTTCAATAGCATACAAAAAATGTAACACATCTTCAACTAATATTCCACAACAAGCAAGGTAAGATTTAGGAGGAAAATGGAAGGGGGGAAATGACGGAAACATGTTATAATCTCAAAAATCAAAGACACTATTAAGGAAAAAAAGAATTGGGTCTTTGGCAGTTCTAGAAAAAATGAGTGACATATTGTGAGACTAAGAATAGCTAAATACTGATGGAAAATTACTTAAATTGATGAACTAAATCTGTAGACAGTTGAGCTGATTAAAGGTGATTGCCACCAAGCCTGACGACCTGAATTCAGTCCCAGAACTTACATGGTTGAAGGAGAGAACTGACTCCCACAAATTGTTCTCTGACCTCCACACACTACTATGGCATATTTTCCTCTCCTCTCCACACACATACACAAGTAGAAATGTAGAAGAAAAAAAAAGCAAACATAATTATTTCAGATATGTACTATAGAGGAAAATTAAGTCAACTCTTTAACATTTTTATGGATATAACACGGATATTATTTAAAAGTATTGGGAGAAATAGTATTCTATGTTTTAGTTAATGGTTAAGTTAGATGAGATTATTAAGTTGATTTAGTGAAATAATTATTAAATTGATTTTAGTAAAGTTTCTTCCTGGTACAACAGGGAGAGAGGAGAGTTGAGGAGAGAGGGAAATTGAGAAGGAAAAGGAGGGAAAGGCCAGGGGGTACTGGCACACTCTTTTAATCCCACACTTGGGAGGCAGAGGCAAGCAGATCTCTGAGTTTCAGGGCCAGCCTGTTCTACAGAGTGAGTCCTGGGACAGTAGGGACTACACAGAGAATCCTTATCTCGAAAAATTAGAGAGAGAGAGAGAGAGAGAGAGAGAGAGAGAGAGAGAGAGAGAGAGAGAGAGGAGAGACTGAGACTCTACACAATTGAAAGGCAGGTGAATTGTAAATTTAAGAGGAAGAATAGAGTATTTCCTTTATCTATCTATCTATCTATCTATCTATCTATCTATCTATCATCTATTTACTTCTTATTTATTTTCTCCTTAGCCATTATGTGAGGATGGATGCATTTTGGATTAGAATATACTATTTGTGTGAGGGTGCTTTGGATTTTTAGATTTTGCAAAAAATATACTGAGAAGAAAAGATGTCAACAGATTCATGCTGACTTTAGGTCTAGAAGATGCTTCAGAATAGATAAGTAAATATGTAGCCCATATCATTTTGGAAGACTAGGAAAGTATATATAGAATAAATATAAACTGTAAAATCACTCTTCTCTACCCTGTATATTCATGATCCCTTTCTTCCCTTGGTTGTAACATCAGAAAGTCATTTTCAATCTCCCTAATCAAGTAAAACTCTTCCAATTATGCTATTATGGTGTGATATACCTTCTTATTTTTGCCACTAATCACATTTTAACACATTATTGTTATTATATTAGTACTTCTAACAGCTTGATAAGTTTTGAGTTCAGAAATTTTGCCTTCCTCATCTCATTCTTTCTTTCCTTGCTTGTCCTCCTTCCTTCAGTCTTTCCTTCCTTCATTGATTTATTACTCCTTTTTTTAAAATCTCTTTATAACCAGTTAGCATAGCACTTGCTTATTTTTATTAATGAACAATATTTTGAGTGAATGAATATTTGTGAGCCTTATATGCCTCCATTCTCTTATATATTCACAAATAAGCAAGAGCAATAATCAAAAAGAATTATGAAGAACCAGGCCAGCAGCTGAAACACCGAAACAACCATTCAGGTTAAGTGAGTACATTGTAGATAATATGATTTTATCAGCAATTGGTCAGTTTTCTAGATGTTCAGTTTTCCTTTACAAAGATTAGGTACATGTTAATGTTTTCTGTATTGGAACTTCAAAATGTAGAGAATAAGTACTTCCTTTGGCATAAAAATATCATACTTAACCCAGCAGTCAAATACAAGTTATTTTCAAGTACTTAATACTTACTTTCTGAAATCTTATGCAGCTGTTAACATATCTGATGCTAAAGCACAGATAATGACTTTCTCATTAGACATATGTGGATCCCCTTTGGGATTTTATTCAAATATCCTAAATGCATTGTTGATATAGGCTTGCCACAAGCCAAAAGATAAATCAGTAAAATAGAAGCCTGTCAAGAATTCTAGGCCCCTTGTTCTTTTGATATAACACAGTTCCTTTCTATCTCAGATCTTGATATTCTCTTTGCTGCCGAGGAATCACTTACCTAGAGAGCAAATTTCACAATTATTTTGCAAAAAAATATTATTTCTTTTACCCCACAGAAAAGAGGACCAGCCAATCATTAATCATCTTTTGTGATCATCTGGACTTCCTTTTTCCTTTGAAAGAAACCTCTGCTGAGAAAACAAGACTGAAAAAAAGTATCTTCTGTGGCAATGGGGAGCACAAGGAGGAGAGTCTTTGAGCTTCTATGTGAAGAAATCAATCAATACAAGGTCAAATAAAAACAGAGGCCTCTCCGTTCCAGAAAACTAATGGATGACACCAATGTAATCTTTAGTCCTTTGATCTCCTTATTGAACTTAAGGATAATTTAACAAAACCTGGGTTAGATATTTAAAGCATTCATTTTTTTTCATTTCTCTCCTATCAAGAGCTATTTTCACAGTAAGAGCATGTTCATGTCATAATTAAGTAGGGCTTCATCACCTTCTTACTTTTTTCTTTTGTACAATGGATTGTCTGTGATCAGTCACACATGTACAGGTTTTCAGAACAAAACCCAGTTCTTGTGATTCACCTGGGATATCCCTGATTAATTAGGACATACTTCAGAAGTAAGCACAGATGCTACAAAGTATTTGAAAAGCTTCTACTACTAAGTTTATTTCTTACAGGTGAGAGCCACATGTTATTAAATTTAAAAAAAGAACTCTGAAAATATTTTAAAGCTCTACTTCAGTTCCTCTAGTTTCTGGTTTGTGGTATATTTTGAAGGCTCACATAGTTCCACAGGCTTCTTCTTTGACCCATATTTCCATAGCAATTAACTGCTTCTCATTGGAACTTCACAGAACCCAAGTAATACATTTGCTCTGTCCCTTCTGTCTATTCAGTATGGTAGTCAGGGGTCGAAAGAAAGGTGAGGCAACTGCAAATCTCTATGTTACATTTTGTTGTTTGTTTTTAGTTTTGTTTTCATTTTAGAATTTATATTATTAAATAATGTTGCCTATAGACTCTGCCATTTTAATATTTGGTCCCTGGTTAGTGGCACTATTTGGGGACTCTTAGGTGATATGATTTGGCTGGAAGGAGTACTTCATAGAGGGCAGATTTTGATAGTTAAAGACACTCACCATTTCATATTCGCTCTCTGCTTATTATTTGTGATTTAAGATGTGAGCTCCCAATTTGCTGCTCCAGCCTCCATGCATGAATCCTGGTAGGCTTCCCCATCATGATGGTGATGGACTTAGATTCATATTCCTCTGGAAACATAAGTCCCAAATGAACCCTTCTATAAATTTTCTTTTTAATAGTGTTTCATGAAGCAATAGAAAAGTAGCTTAATATGCCCTGCAACCGTCCTTTAATCAGAAATCTTGTTATTAATGAATGTAGCCCAGCTTAAATATTTTCTTGAAAAGGGCAGAACATTTCATTATAATTAACATGATACCTTCATTCATCAAAATTGTTTTGTTTTTCTGTGACCCATTGTTAATTGCCAGTAAAGAACTTTCAAATGTAGAACTTGGAAATGTAGATGTCAGATCAGAATGGGGCTTTGGAGATGTACAGAGTAAATTAGTATCTCTCCTCTTCTTTGAGAGTGATCTCTGGCCTGCTGTACTTTAAAACATTTTGTTAGCCTCTAAATTTTAGATAGTGCTGTGGCTGGCAAAAAGGACTTAGGTAAATCATTTGCCATTTTATTTCATTCCCAGAAACAAACATCATATTCTGCAGTATAAAGTTGAGCCAATAGGTGTAACAAAGGATGTTTTGGTCTATTTCAAGAAAATGCTTCTAGTCCACAAACATAATCTATGTGATTTTTGATGAGCTGCTGTTATAATCCTCATTACCAATTTCTGTTGTTGAAAAATTAAGAATAAGATCTTCTTATCAATAATACTTTTCTGTTAATTTACACAAAGCATATACAATAAAATGCATGACATTTCATCTAAGATATTGTGTCCAATCTTTACCAAACACAGAAACATCTTAGAAGTTCCTTACTTCTTTTGGATTTATAAAGAATATTCTCAATTAGAATGCTAAGTATTTCTTACAATACTTAGTTTTAAAGGGCAGCTTTCAGTGAGTGTCTATCATAAATGGTAGTACTCCTTAATCTGTCGTATATTGCAGAATTTCTGAGTACTATTGCCAACACAAACAAATGAAGTTTTAATATTTGTATAGGCAGAATGTAAAATTATATTTGTTTATCTAAACAGACTTGCCACACATACACTTTGGTATCTTCATAAAAGACTTAATGTAATCCTGAATACATAAAAACAATGGAAGTAGCTGAGATTATAAACAATGTTGATAGAATATATTTATGGCCTTAAGGAAAGGCACAAAACAAAAACAATGGGCTGAATGTAAAAGAGATTGAGAAATAAGAAGAGAGAAAGCAGGAAAAATAAGTGTGTATGTATGATGAGCAGTAAAAGTTGTTTCAGGGACACCTAAAATAGATGGAAAACTAATTTCCCAATATACCTTTAGGTGCTAGAATTGTCTGATGCATTTTTTGTTTCACTGAACACTAGCACAACAGATGGACTAAATTTCTATTAGGGACCTCGCCTCATTGACTAGCCCTATGCTATAACATGTATCCATTTTGCATTTCAAAGAGAGATGCAAAAGTTGAACAGCAGTGTACAGAACTGGGAAAACTTACGTAAAAGCAATAAACATGTTTCACCTAAGGCATTTGCTGACCCATCAGTAACTCTCTAACAGAGAAGAAGTTAACTCCTCACACCTGGACAAGCCTCTAGTGGAATGAAAATTTCCGGACAATGGCCATAGGATTGCACTGATTATCTTAATAGCTGATGGAGATAAAAGAGCTAAGAGAATAGAATCTTTCAAAACAATTCCCTCTCCAGTGCTTTTTGTTAAAATAATGTGACTCACAACATGATGACAGTGATCTTCTTTTGGAAAGCTAGCCACACATTAAAAAAAAAATCAATAAATAGTCCTGCAGTCAGCACACAATCCTTCTCTGTACCAAGGTCAGGTGGAACTATTCTTAAACCATAACAAAGAGACCAGGTGTCAGGGTTCTCATGCAAAGGTGGAGCACTGCACACTGAGCAAGCTCTCTGAGCCTCACCACAGGGTGATAAATAGTATTGTCTGTCCACTAATAAGGAGACTGAAACTGATCCAAACTTGAAATGAGAATGAAACAAACTTTTTTATAGTAGGAAAATAAACTTCCATTGTTAACAAAGTAAAGCATAGTGAGATGGTGGGAAAATCCATTCTCAATGCTTTAAGCAAAAAATCAGTTATACTTTCTAAGACAATCACAAGCCCTATAGCAGTGGTTTTCAAATTATAGTGTATGTTAGAATTATCTAGAGTTATCTTTTCATCGTATTGTTCATATTAAGATAATATATAGAAACTGATGAGGGAATGGTGAAGCCAGTGCATTTATTTTTCCTCAAAGTTTACTAGATAATTTTCAAGTAGACCCTCTGAAAACCATACCATGGAAACAGGGCAATATAGACAATTTAGACAAAATCAACTTGACCTTGCCTGTTTTTGTTTGTTCTTTAATATATATATATTTTTTAATTTTGGGGGGATTACAATATAATTACATGATTTCCCACTTCCCTTTACTCACTCCAAGCCCTCCACGTAATCCCCTTTTCCTCTTTATCAAATTCATGACCTCTAACTGTCAGTCTCTCTGTGTGTAAACACATACAAAAAGTTGGATTTCATAGAAGGACTAGTTGGGAACAGGGAGAAGATCAGGGAAAGTGGCAGGTATGGTGGTATTTTATCTATGTCATCCAATAAAATTTATCTGAGGATCCGAGGAACAAGGTCAGCCACTAGCCTTGCAATGTTAGCACACGCCCTTAATCCTATCACCTAGCAGGCAGGGTCTGTCTGGATCTCTGTGAGTTCCAGGTCACACTAGAAAGAGTCAAGCATGGAGACACACGCCTTTAATCCCAACATCAACCATAGAATTCTGGGGGTCTATACAGACAGACAGGAAGTGATGTAGCTAGGCTAAGGGAGCCAATGAGAGAAAAGAACAGAAAGGAATATAGGCATCGATATATAGGAAATCACACACTCTTTTGGAGGCAGCGGCTTTGATAAGGTGAGGCTGGCAGCTGTTCCTAATTCCACTGATCTCTAAGATATTCACCCTATGTTTGGCCCTGTGATTTTATTTAACAAGACCGTTTAGAAATTCATCTTACAGGCAGGTGTGGAAAAGAGAGTAATATACACTGACTCATTAAAATATGTACATACCTAAAGATGACAAAATAAAACCTGTTACTATGTATAATTAATATTGGCTAGTTAAAACTTTTAAAATATATCAAGTCCCTTTTACAAATAAAGAAGAAATAAAAGAGTTGTTTCACTCAAAAATTATTTAGTCCCCATTTGTCTAACAGTTCAAGTCATAAAATAAGTTTTAGAAAATATACACTTACATATTTTTTATTTCTATATGAGAGTTAGAAAGCCATACTGGATAGTATAATTATCACTAAGCACTGAGGTAATTATGTGAATCTGTTTCAGGGATCAAATAATGCCGCATTATAGAAAGGTAACCTCTTATTCAACTGATGCTTTAATTTATAATCATCTGGCCCGACATAATATGTTAGCATCCTATTGACAAAATATCAGAAAACCAAGAGTTTAGCTAGTAAAATAGAGCAAAGGCATGACATGTATTTTCAACAAAGAACATCGTATAGATGAAGATAACTCCAATTTCCACAGGACAAAATTCCTGTTAAGGCTTTCAGAAACTTGTATTTTCTTACCAGCACTAAATCATGAAATGAAAAACAACATTTTTAAAAATGGAGGTTATCTATGTTCACTGTTCAATCCATGGTTTTCATAGAATAACCCAGTTTTTCTGTATGATATAGATAGATATATCTGGGCTGAGAATGTGGGAACAGATTATAAATCTAGCCCATAATGCATAAATAGAACATCGCTATAATTATTCCATGGAAGTGTAATGTTTAAGAGCTGCATACTATCAGTGAGTCCACCAAAGCCAATTTCCCTCTTGTGTTGGAATAGATTTTAGTGTCTTTCATTGAATACAGGATGAAATAGTTGGATGGTATTTAGGGAACATACTGGATGATAATTATATATTATTAAAAAAAAACAAGAAACATTTTGAACATAGCGAGATGTTTGCATTATACTAGGTGTACTGAAACTTGGAATAAGGGAGAAGATAGCATAGTTATATGTAGTGAATCCAGAGCAATATGTCTGTTAAGAAAAGTGGCAAGCAAGATTAATCATTCATTCAATTGAATATTCTATAAGCCTGGCTTTATAATAAGAAACTATATAATTGCATTCCAATAAGTTAAATGTTTAAAAGATAAAATTCCAATATAGAGATGCCATTGTAATTTGAGAGATTATTTTAAGAAAGAACTCTAACTAGTTGAAATTCCACACAATATGGAGTGGATGGTGGGTTATTTGATGAGGATCAGATAGAAGTGCATAGATAATGGGGGTGAAGAATGCTTTACCAGGAGGTCTCTAGTAGGGTTCTGCAAAGTATTGTCAATCAGAAAAAAAATCAAATCATGTGGCTATGGATATAAATAAAATGGCTAACATGTGATATAATCAACATATCAAAATTTAATACACAGCTCCGTGCCATGCTTTTTGGATTGGGCAGGCAGAATTCAGCCATATGCCATCCAGCACCTGTGGCACTGGGTGGTTGGGTACCATTATGATGAGCGAGTACAGAGTGGGGAATGGGAGAGAGAGAGAGAGAGAGAGAGAGAGAGAGAGAGAGAGAGAGAGAGGAAGAATGGTTCACAGGCTGGGGAGAGCGGTAGATTTGAAGAGGTGAGAGTGTCAAGCAACAGGCTGACAAGAATGCCCTGCTTACCACCTGGGTTCCAAGGTGACGTCCAGGCCTGGGCTGTTGCCAAGGGCCATGTCTTAGACCAAGGCTCTGACACAGCTTGGGTCCCTGTGTTGATTTCTGTGGCTCCTGTTGCCACTGAGGACCATAAAGAGGCCTGCAGTCTGGGCCAACACCTGAAACCATGTTGGTATTTGAGTGTCAGGCTGCCATTGGAGTCAAACAGACCTGGGTGGTTTGTGCTGCCACCTGGGGCCATGATCATCCAGACCCAAACTGTGTCCGAAGACCATGTCTGGGTCCATGGCCCTACTTCAGCCAGGATCTGTGTTGATATCCATGACTCCCGTTACCATTGACAGCTAAGCAGATGCTGGGGGTCTGGGTTGTATCCTGGGGGCATGTTGATGTTTGAGGGCTGTGCTGCCAATTGGGCCATGCTGATCTAAGTGACCTTTGATGCCAATTAAGGCCACAATGACATCTCAGCCCCAAGCTGCTGCCAAAGACCATGTCTGGGTCCATGGTCCTACCACAGCTTGAGTCTGTGCTGATGTCTATGACCTATATTGCAACCAAAGGCAACATGGATGTCCCAGATTTGCGCTACCACATGTGGATATGTTGGTGTCTGAGGGCTGGGCCCATATAGACCTGAGTGATATGTGCTGCCACCAGGGGCCATGGCTAGGTCCATGGTCAAACCGCACCTGAGGGTTGTGTTGATATCCATGGCCTAGATTACCACCAAAGGCCATGTAGACATCAGAATCCTGGGCTACTATCTAGGTCTATGCTAGTGTCTGAGAGCTGTCCTTCCATTGGGGCCATACAGATAAGAGTGCTATGAACAGCCACCAAGAGACATGGTGTTATCTGGGCCTGGGCTACCTTCAAGGGCTGTGTCTGGTTCTGTGGCCCTCCCATAGCTGTGGTCTGTGTTGATGTCCATGATGCTCCTGTTACCACCTAAAGCAGTGAGGATAGGGATGTGCAGAGTTGGCCCCATCCCTCACTGGCTATAGCACTAGGGAAAACTGACCCTGTACCTTGTCTGGGCACCATAATAGAGCTGTTCCTATTGGAAGAAATATGGGTGAGCCGGCCCTGAAGGAATGAGAGTGTGAGAGCTAGCCCCACTATCTGCTATGTGGTGGCAAGGGCTAGGGAGACATACCCCTCTTGCCACTTGCCACCTACTGCAGGTGGTAAAAGCTGGTCCTGGGGTCATGAGAGTGGAAGAGCTGATCGTGTCCCTCTAAGGCTGCAACATTTGGGAGAGTGGGCCCTGCACCTCACTGAGGCAGCACATTAGGGCTGACCATATTGATGGGGACACAGGTGAACATGCCAGCAAATGTTTCTGGAAGATCTAGACCCACCCCTCATCTGCCATAATGTAGAAAGGGAAGGGAGAGACCTCCTCCTACCTCCACATCTCACCACCTATGGTGGGTGGGAAAGCTGGCCCTGAGGTCTTAAGAGCTGGAGAGCTGGTTCTGCCCCTCATCAGCCATGGTACTCAGGAGAGCAGGTCTTGCACCTCACCTGGGAAGCACAGTAGAGCTGACCCTGTTGTCAGGCATGCAGGTGAACCAGTCCTGAAGGCGTGAGAGCAAGAATGCTGACCATGCCTCCCTTCCTATGCCCCTTACAGCAATCAGGAAAGTGGGTTCTGCACCTTGCCTGGGCAAAACAGAAGAGCTGGCCCTGATAGTGTGAGTGTGGGTGAGCTGGACCTGAGGGCCTGAGAACATGGGCTGGCCCCATTCCTCAATGCAGGCTGCATTGGGTAAGCTAGCCTGGGCAATGCAGAAGAGCTCAACCAGGTAATGACAATGACAGAAACCCGCAGACTGACCAACTTAGCTACTACCCAGGCACAGAACCAGGGATATGAGTTAGTCCACCCCAACATCTACCTTTTCTAGAACTGCTGGAGCATGGAAAGGGGACAAACCTACAGATCCAAAACTGCAGAATCTGTATGACACAGGACAGCAACAGGATATTCAAGATGATATTCCCAGTGAGAACCCAGGATCAACAGTGTAGCAGAAGCCAGAGGCCTCAAACCAGACCAATGACTGACTCATAGCAATGGACATTGACAAGTACAGATACATGGACTAAATGGTAAATTGTGTGACACACCAGGCCACGCTACAGCTTTCATGCCGAGATTCTTCTGGTTATTTTGTTTGTTTGCTTTCTTTTGCTTTGGTTTTAGTTTTTCCTTTAAATTTTGTTTTGTTTTGGGGTAGAGGTTGCAAGGGCAGAGGGTGGATTTGATGGGACAGTAAGAAAAGTGGGATCTGGATGGATGATGTGAAATCCACAAAGAATCAATAAAAATGAAAAACTAGAATAATGAGATTAATTGAGCAAGATATTAAGAAAACAAAATCTAACATTTTTTCTTAAAAATCAACTCAGAGGTATTGCTTTCACAATGATGGAGTGAAGACCTTTAGGAATCTATTGCTCCATAAAACTCATTCAAACACTGAAAGTATTGTAAAAGTCAACATTTTCAGAACATGACAAATTAGCCAAAGCTTTCTCACAATCTGAAGAACATTGATACAAGAAAACTACTAGTCCCCATGTGAAAAAGTGGTTATAGGAATTTTATATTGCCCTTATCATATTTACATACTCCAGATACATGCTACATATAAAAAAACCATATTCTTTTAATGACTAAGTGAAAAGAAACAGATATGAAGTTCTATAAAGTCTCTTCCTCAGGGCACTGTCATATTTTAACCTATCTGGAAACCTCCTGTAAAAGTCCCATACAGAATATTCTCATTATTTGATTTGGCTCAGGGCTTGCTCCCTGGGAAAAATACCTCTCCCCAAGGTGAGTTTTTGAAAACAAGAGACGCAACTGTTTAATGTTTCAGCTGCCTAAAAGCTATGATATTAGTTGGCGCAAACATGTATCTACTTAAATATCAAAGGGAAAATCTGGTAACAACATGTTCACAGGGGCTTTCAAAAGTTCTGACATACACCTGGGGACTCAGGAAGGTGTGAACATAGAGAAGTGTATAAGCCCAGCAAACACCTGGAAGTACCATAACATTTCATCTCTGTCTCTTCTTGATGCCCTCAGTAAGAAGAAAGTAGAGGATAAAGCAATTTTTGTAAATTACTTAATAGATTTTGAAGATATAATACACACATCCTCAAGCAAGTATACAAGACTAACTGAGTCAAAATATTTGACACAATCCTGAGCAACTGCTACATGTCTGATTACCTAACTGGGCAACAGTGGCACCAATATCTTAGATGTGACAAGTACCAGTCTGATTAGAATTAATGTGTGCTTAATAGGTGGGGGAACTCATGCATGGTATTGTAAACCCAGATAATTACCCCTGGCTTCAGGGGGAATGGGCTCAAGAGAAGAATCTATTACTACCATTTTGCTAAATTAGTATAATTTCTTACTATTTTCCAAATACCCATCCTTATGTTCACAGATAAGTATAGCTCTTTTCCCCAATCAGAGAAACTTATTTTTTATTTTCAGCAGGAGACTATTACAGAGAACACAATTGGACAAAGTACAAAGAATAAGTGATGGTGGAGTGCCCATCCCCATTATCTGACATAAATAATATCTTGGGGCTATGGAAATATCTTAGAAAAGGGCCTGGACATATTAAAAGAGGATGATGAAGACTTCTACTAACTAGTATCTTCTAGATGTGACAAGGATGCTACACCAGTGAACTCTCAATCATGTGGCTGTCTGCCCAAGACTTCATAACATCACATTATTGCATATTCAACTATGGATAGGGGGAGGGCTCACAAGACCTAATATTTACTTTAAAAGCTGCAGGGAATCTACTTCTACTGCGTGAAAGTTAGTTTTTCTCTTTTTTAAGGAACAAGGTCCCTTATAGGTTGTCAAAGCCTAAGCACTAAGCCCTACAAATAAGTATATACAGACAGCACTAATTGGATATATAACTGGATATACTAATCGAAGAGACAGAGATAGAGATAGATGATAGATAGATAGATAGATAGATACATACATACATACTTACAATGGATGTACGGGGTATAGGAGGAATTCAAGGTGTAGGAGGGGTTGATTTCACTAAAATACATTCATCAGCTCTATCTTCAAGCTTGGAATCAAGAAATATTTTTAAATCTCATCAGTTATCTCTCAAGAGCAAATTGAAAATACAGCACATGCCCAACATATTTAGCCTTTCAATATATTGCCTATAGAATTAGTTTTAATATTGCCTTACCTGAAACATTGCTGAAATTGGCATAATTAGGATGTCTACTATAGCTAACAATTAAAAGGAGGGAGATGGCATGCTGTACCTAGTACAAGTCTAAAATTTGGAGAGAATATACAACTTTAGACTATTGGTTCAGACAAAATACATCTTAAGTCAAATACTACTACATGAGACAATTCCTGGCAAGGATGAGGGAAAAACGGCGAACTCTTATTCACCATTGGTTGGATTGCAAATTGGTACAACCACTCTAGAAATCTGTGATGAATTCTCAAAAAGCAAAAGATAAATCAACCATATGACCAAGCTGTACAATTCTTTGACATATGCTCAAAGGAATCAACTCCACAGATACTTGATCAGCTATATTCATGGTATTTCAATTCACAATAGCTAGGAAATGGAGCAAACTAATATCTCTTAATTGATGAAAGGACAATGAAAATGTGGTATATATGAAAAATGGAATATTATTCAGCTCTAAAGAAAAATGAAATCAAGAGATCTACAGGTAAATATATGGAACTAGAAAATATTACACAAATGACATAACCCAGACCCAGAAAGACAAATGCTTCATGTTCTCTATTATTTGTGGATACTTGCTCTGAATATATAGATATAAATAAATCACCTGGAGTAACAGAAAATACTAGGAAATTTAAAAGAGACAACAGAGGTGAGTGGGAGGAAGAGTTCTAGAGATGAGAATAATAGAGTATGGTGTACTATGTGACCCTACAAAGTCATGCTGGTCAAATAAAAATGTACAATTTCTGTTGGTCTTTTCCTGGGTCATTTTTCATGGTTATGTTTGCAACAAGTAACCCTGGATTGATGAGACAACTTCTCCTAACCCAAGACAACTTTGTCATCAATGACTCTAAATGTGACAAATTTCCCAAATCTAGCATTCCTCTCTCCAGCAATTATGAATATCCACATAGGTCTTCTGTATCATCTTTATAAGAACTTGGGACATGAAACTCACTCCTGTGTTCTAAATGATAAATCCATTTGTTTCTGGATCAAGAGTCCTCTCTGGGCTAATGATGCATTCAAGGAAAGCCTAGACAAATTACTGAGGCCCTGTTCTGTGGAGGCCCACAGAGGTTTCCTAGTGAGATCTGAGCTTGCTTTACCCAGAAGGGCTGCATTAGAGGACGGCTTGACTATGTGCATGGTTTCCAGGTTATTGGAAGGGTCTACACTTGGCTGCGCTGGGGAAGGTCTTTTGCTCCACCTCTTGGCATTACTGTAAAAAGCTTTTTAGAAGAAGCACAAGGGGCTGGTAGATATTGATCCTGGACTTCCTGAGGCTATCCTGTGTTTCTATCTCTTTCTCTCCCCTCTATCTTTCTATCTAAATATTTCTCACTCCTTCCTCCTCAAGAGTACCCTGTGGAAAAAGTGGGGGCAGGCTACCCACAGAGAAATGTACGATGAATCTTAAACTGTCTTATTAATTGAAACCATCAGGCCAGGTATTGGAGTAAATTCTGAAAGATCAGAGAGACAGAACAAGCCACAGCCAACCTCACCTTGCCAACTCCTCAGCTGATCTTGTTTCCTCAGACTGCAGGCTTCTGAGTCCTTACCCAAATGAACTGCTGCTGCTCAAAGCCTGAAAGCTTAAGAGGCTTCTAGTTTCTGGTTCTCACACCTTATATATCTTTCTGCTTCCTGCCATTACTTCCTGGGATTAAAGGTATGTATCTTTCCCAAGGAAGACATAGATTTCAAGTCCTGGGATTAAAGATGTGTACTACCATGCCTGGCTGTTTCCAGTGTGGCCTTGAACTCACAGAGATCTGGATGGATCTCTGCATCCGGAATGCTAGGATTAAAGGCGTGTGTGCCACCATTTTCTGGCCTCTGTATCTAATGTAGTGGATGTTCTGTTCCCTGACCCCAGATAAGTTTTATTATGGTAGACAATATATTGAGGGACACAATATAATCGCCACAGAGAAATGGGTAGGCCTCCCACAGATGGCACCAGGAACAAGGACCAGGGACTTGGTGAAAGGGGGTTGGGGGCCCTGTAGGAAGCAGTTGGGCATGTCCAGTTTTGTAATATAATGAAGACAGGGGTATTCTATTTTTGGTACAGTGGATAAAGTAAGGCAGCTGAAAGAAATGTTGTCGTGAAATAGTTAGGCTACAGTGAGTATCTCTATTTAAGTTTCTTTCTTTTTGTCTCTCTCTTAATTTCTATCTATAAAAATTAAGAAAAATATAAGGTAGAATATAGGCTAAGAAAAAACCTAGGGTAAGGTAAAATATAAGAATATAGTGTAGAAAAAAACTTAGGATAAGATAAGCAACAAGACAGAGGGACTAGGTCCTTGATTTTCCAACTATGGAACTATGAATGAAAACTCCGGGGAATCAAAATAGTCTCTTGAAAATTTTATTGACACTAATAACTATCCTCCTAGGTTCTTTGTTTATTGACATTGAAAAAGTTAATTGCTCTAATTTTTAAATTAATGAAGTTTAATTCTGATTTTATTGTACTTAAATTTTTTAATGAATATAACCATGTAGAAAATCTTGCCTTTGTGGGGAATAATCTGTTAGGAGGGGGTTTTGATTTAGAAAAAGGCTTGGTGCAGCTAAGACTGCTGGAGTCATCTTAGACCCATTCAAAAATGGTATTCCATCTTTATTATCCTCTACTCCTTTACTGGGAGGTATGACACCCCAGGGATCACTGTGGATGTTCCAGCTATTTGCAAGCTCTTAGTAGGGACCTAAGTCAGAGCTGAGTTAGGCTCTGTACTCCCTCTTGCCAAAGGCTGGTAGCCAAAGATGGGCAACTTTCTTCTTGATAGCTTCCTGAATGTATGTATGTAAAATTAATCAAGAAGGATGACCTAAGATAGACACAGTCTATCTGAGGGACCTGGGGAGTCCTTTATTATATCAAGAGGGGGGAGTTGTGGAGGGACACAGATCTAGTGAGATCTGAGCTTATTTTACCCAGCAGGGCTGCATTAGAGGATTGCTTGACAATAGGCATGGTTACCAGGTGATTGGAAGGGTCTACACCTGCCTGAGCTAGGAGGCGGTCTTTTGCTCCACCCCTTGGCATTACTATAAAAAGCCCTTTAGAAGAGACAGAAGGGGATGGTGGATAATGATTCAGGTCCTCCTGAGGTTATCCTGTGTTTCTGTCTGTTTCTCTCCCCTCTGTCTTTCTACCTGTTTTCCACTCTTTCCTCCTCAAGAAATGGGTAGGCCTCCCATACTGTTCCCAAATAAAACATAAAACAAGAGCTTGAGATGTAGTTCAGAGGTACAATGCTTCCTAGGATATGCAAGCTTCTGTAAGATTACACACACACACACACACACACACACACACTTAAAAAAACAAGCAAATGCAGGAATACCAAACTCATGTTCATTGACTGGAAAACTGAATATTGTAAGATATTTATATTACATGCAAGAAGTTTAGATTATTGTTATTGAAATGAAATTTAAAAAAGCAGACAACTTAATTCATATGGAACCAGAAAAGATCCTAAAGAGTGAAAAATAATTTTGAGAAAGAACAGAGGTGGCATCATAATTCTTCTGAATCTCTCAGTATAAAGCTACAATATTCAGGTATATTAATATAAGAACAAACATCAACAGCAATATAACATAATCAAAAAGCCAATCAATACATTCAAAAGGAGTTGAATGATTTTTAAGAAGGGTACTTGCAATGGTTAATCATAATTTTCATCCTGATTTTATCTGGAATCAAGGAAAATAAAGTTTCTGAGCATATCTGTGAGGGTGTTTTAGGAAGAATTAACTGAGGGAAAGACCTTCAATCAGAAGGTACAGCACTTTCTTGCCATACCTCAATTACAAAGACATCCTAGGGAAAAGTAATTCTCCTTGCCTTTGTATCTTAACAGTGAGTGTGTCTATCCTATTGTTCATGCTTTAACTAACAGTAGAATGCAGCTACTTCACCCTCCCAACATGGATTGAAGACCAATGGTTCTCCAGGAATCCTGCAGATCATGAACTGATTGGGACTATTGAGACATTTAGCCTAGTGGATTGAGAACATAGTTGGTTTTCAGCCTCAAGCATACACACAGCTTTTCCACTGTGTAGAGAGCCACTGTTGGACTATCTATCTCATACTGTGTAAGACAATCTACTAAATCCTCTTTTGTAGAATATAGTCATTCTATTTGTTCTTATCCTCTAAGAACCTCAACTAACAAAGTAGCCAGAATAAAATATAGGAGAATGATACTCTCTTCAATAAATAGCTCTGAGCAAACTACTGGATAGTCACATGCAAAATAGTAAAGCTGGATATTTTTTTACATAATACACAAATAAACTAAAAATAAATTTAAATTTTAAATGTGATATGAAAATATAAGACTCTTAGAAGAAGATACAATTAATGAATTTTTATAATTCTTGAAAATGAACCAGAAAAATATAGTGAAAAAACAAAAACAAGGTTTTATGCAGGAGAGGAAACAGTCAACAAAATGAAGAAGCAAAATATAGAAGAAAACATATTGATGTTTCTTTTCTTGTTATTTTCAAGTTCATCATTTAATTTTAAATAATTGAATTAAACAATATACACTTATTTAAAATATTAAATAACTTTGATGATTTTGGATATAGATAGTTAAAGGGAACAAGATAATTAAAACAATACATTAAAAAACATTAACACAAAAGAAGGTGATAATGAGCAACAGTCATGAAAAAAGACACAAGATGTAAAGAAAATAAACTTCAAAGTGACAAGAAACGTCCAAATAATTATATTAAATATACTGATTAAACATTTCTGTTCAAAGGTCAAGACTAGGGCAATAAACTCCTTTTAAAAAATGTATGTGCTGTATACAAGATACCATGATGGAAACATTAGTCTTCTAATTCTCAAGTTTTGGAATTTGGATTGAATAACTCCACCAGATTTCCTGTTCTGAACATTATGTGTTTGTGTGCATGTGTGTGTGTGTGTTTATGTGTATGCATACTGACCATTTGTCATGTTTATCTGAAGATTCTTGGTTAACAGAGTACTTAGAATATTGACTTGTTCTATAGAAACATATTTTAATGATGTTATGAGTTGGTGGTGGAGGTTGTACTATTGGTTCACTATTATGATTAGTTTTAATGATGCTAAGGCCCTATTTATCAATAAAGGGAAAACTGCTTAGTTCATTGTGTGAGCTATTTATCAAGGTACAACAAAATAACCAAATACTGCTTAAAGTTTAGAAAGAGATTATTTGCTTCACGTTATTTGCTTGATTGATAACTAATAAATAGCTTATGAGAAACAAGGAGCTAAGTAACTCCATGTATGACAGTTTCAAATAGTTTTGGAAAATGAAGGAGCATAATGACATTGGTTAGATGCTCTTAAAATATCTGGATGTATTGGTGAACAAGAGAATGTGCTCATGAATTTGAATTCCGAACACATTTATTACATAAAACGAACCAACATTTTAAAGTATGACCTGAAGGAGATATTTTTTGCATGATGGCTTAGAACTGAAATTGCAAAAAATAAAATGCAGAAATTTGTCCCATAGTTTCCTGAATTATGACACATGTTGACCTCACAACCTCATAGAATATCCATCTACATTTAAACTGAGGGCATTGATAGGTATTAAATTGAAAATCATTGGGATTAATTGGGTTCTGGATGTATGAAAACATTTTCATTAAATAATTCTCAGGAATTTATTTATTTTTTTGTTAATAGGAAAAACTTATAATCTCCCCATGGATAAGGCTTTTGCAGAGCCAGTTGATTTATCATTCTCATCTATAGGAAAAGTGATCTCTTACACTTCAGTAGCATCATCACCAACTATAACTGAAAGGGTTAACCCAGTATTGCCTTAGAAAGTGGTATTACATAGAGATTCTATGAACAAGGGACATTGAGATCATGAAGCCAGCCAGGCTGGTAGAAATGCATGAACTGTGGACCAATAACGTGGAGCCCCCCATGGTGCTGGAAGCTTGAGACAATTGTTTGGCTAGAAGTGTTTGAGGGCCCCCAGGCAGTGGGATCTGGATCTGTCCCTGGTGCAGGGACTGACTTTTTGGAGCCCAATGCCTGTGGTGGGACACCTGGGGCAGTTTTGGCGTAGGGAGGAGGGTCTTGTCCTGCCTTGGCTGAGAGTGCCAGACTCTGGAAACTCTCCATGGGAGACCTTGACTTGAGGAGGTGGGAATGGGGGGGTGGGTTGAGAGGGGGAGCTGGCAGGGTGGGAGGAGAAGGGGGTCTGAGGTTGGTACGTAAAAGGAGTGGAAAATCTTTTTAATAATAATAAAAAAAGAAAGTAGTATTACATTACCTATGGTAGTTGTTATGCAGCACGGTGATGATTCTTCTCAAATCAACCCTTAACACTTCTCTTTGCTTTTAGATCTAATTGGTTTTAAATCCCATCAGGCCCTAAAGGCAAAGTACAAAGTGTAACTCATGAAGAGGTGTGCAACAATCTAAACAACATTTTTAGTTTTTTAATTTAACTGAGCAGAAATGTAGGTAACATGCATGCAATGGATATTATGAGTGTGAGATAAATGTTAAAAACTTATCAAGTATATCAGATGGAATGTTTTTAACTTGGGACTGTTAATCAGAGATTTGATATCTAAAGCTGTAGCTCAGGCAATAAAAAAAAAAACATTCAGTTTGGCTGGCTTATTGAAACAGCAAATGTGTTTGATAATTAGAAAATCAGAAAGATCTGAGGACATTTTATTTATTATACAGGAATAGTTTTAATGGCTTTGGGAGATTATACTGTGGGGTGATATATTGTGTTCCCTAATAAAGCTTGCCTGAGGATCAGGGGACAGAGCCAGCCACTAGGTTAGACGTAGAAGCCAGACACTGGTGGCACACACCCTTAATCCTATCACTCAGGAGGCAGAGATATGTCTGGCTCTCTGTGAGTTCAAGGCCACACTGGAAACAAGAGCCAGGCAGTGGTGGCACACACCTTTAGTCTCAGTACTGGGAAGCACACACAACTTTAATCCCAGGAAGTAACATGGCAGGGCAGAGAAAGTTATATAAGGCATGAGGAAACAGGAACTCGCTGTCTTTAGGCTGAAGATTTCATAGAGGTAAGAACCAGTGGCTGGCTGTTCTGCTTCTCTGATCTTTCAGCTTTCACCCTGATATCTGGCTCTGGGTTTTCTATAAGACCATTTAAGATTCAAACAACATTTATTCAATAGTGTATTGTTTAGTGTCCCCAAGTTTGTTTTCGTACTGCAGGTTCTGTGGCTGTTGATATTTAGCTTCATTCTATTGTCATCAGGTAAACTATAAAATTTCATTTCAATTTTATTATATTTATTGACACTTGTTTTCTGTCTAAAACTGTGGCTGGTTTTCGAGTAAGTTCTGATGGTTACTGAGAAGAACGTGTATTCTTTAGTGTTTGTGTAGAATATTCTGTAGATGTTTATTAGGTTTATCTGATTTAGTATGTCATTAATTCCAATGTTTCTCTGTTTATTTTTTGTCTTGATCATCCATCTACTGGTGAGAGTTGGGTAATGAAATCACCCACTATCACTGTGTTTTGGTTGATTTGTGATTTTAGATCTCATAATATATCTTTTATGAAACTGGGTGCATACATAATTAGAAAAGTAATATCTTCATAGTGGATTGTTCCTATAATGAGTATGAAATAATTTTCCTTATCTGGCCTCACTGCCTTTGTTTTGAAGTCTGTTTTGTCTGATATTAGAATAACCATGCCTGCTTGTTTCTTAGTTTCTCTTACTACATTTTTACACAAAGGTGGTTTTTATATAACCTAATATAATCTGCTAGTCTATGTCATTTTAATTGAGGAACTGAGACCATTAATATTTAGTGTTATTGGAGTTGGAGAGATGGCTCAGTAGTTAAGACTGCTTGCTGCTCTTCCAGAAGACCTGGGTTTGATTTCCAGCATACACTACATGGTGAATCACAACCATTTGTAACTCCAGTCCCAGGGTATCTGACACCCTATTTTGGCCTCTGTGGGCACATGGCCCTGAATTTCTTCATATTCTTACATGCAGTGAAAAAAGCCATATACATACAAAAATAAAGGGAATTTTGAAAATTCAGAATCATTAATCCTTGTTACTATTTTTAATTTTGAGGTGTTTTCTTAGACCTATTTTGATTAGCAATCCTGGCGTTCTTTATTCTCTATAAATTCCTAAATACGTTAATTTTTTATTGAATAATAATTGGATCCATGAAGAAATCAAACAAAACTGAATGAAAATGAAAATACAACTTACCTAAACCTATGAGATACAATGAAGGCATCCCTCTTCAGAAGAATGTTTATAGTGCTGAGTGATTATATAAAAATATTTGAGCTATCACAAATTCTTTACCTTAGGCCTTAGAAAAATCAGAACCAACCAAATCTCCAAAGAGTAGATAGGAAGAGACAATTAAAATCAGAGAAAGTATGGGATGTGGCTCCTTGATTGAGTGCTGACCTAGCATATGTAAGGACCCAAGGTCAATTCCTAGCATTTCCCTCTTCCTCAAAAGATAAGGGTAGAAATTAATGAAATAGAATTAAAAAGACAGAGTCAATGAAAAGAAGAGGTGGTTCTTTGAAAAGATAAACAAGATTGTGAACTCTTAACCTAATTAGCCAAAAGAAATAGAGATAAGTCTCAAATTGATTAAATATCTCTCTTTTAATTTCTAATTTAACAGATACCAATGAAATTAAGAAAAAATACTGTAAAGACATGTTTTAAAACCTCTTTTCCATTAAATTGGAAAATCTAAATGAAATGGACATATCTCTAGAGGAATAACATACTAAAATTAAACTAAGAGGAAATAAATGATTTAAACAGACCCATAACCAGAAATGATATTGAAGCAGTAATAGAAAATCTCACAGCTAACGAAAAGTTCAGAATCAAGTGAATCCACTGTAGAATTCTGCCAGAACTTCAAAGAATAACTAACAGCAATACTACTTAAATTATTCTGTAAGTTAGAAAATTAAGAAAGGTATTCACTCTATTGTAAAGCCAGTATTATCTTTATAGTAAAATCAGATACACACACACACACACACACACACACACACACACACACACACACACACCCCAAAAAGTATTGATGATTCTCTAATGAAAACAAATGCAAACATTTTCACTAAAACACTGGCAAAAATAATCCAAGATCATATGAAAAGTATCATTCATCATGCCCACATTGGCTTCATTCCAGAAATTCATGGATGATTCAATATGTGTAAATCAGTAAATGTCATTCAGCACATAAATAAACCTCAAAGACAGAAATCACATGATCATCTTATTAGATGCTGAAAATCTCTTTACCAAAACCTGGGAAGACTTCATGATAAAGTTATGAAGAGTCTATAGATGGAGGAGACATACCTCAGCAGAAAAAGGACTATAAACATCATATAGTCACTGTAATACTAAATAAAGAACATTTCAAAAAGTTCCCACTAAGATAAAGAACAAGACAAGGCTGTCCACTTTCAACACAATGCTTAAAGTCTTAGCTAGAACAATAAGACAAGAGAAGAAAACAAATGGAATATTTATAAGAAAGGAAGAAGTCAGTGTCCTTATTTTAAGATAATATGATTATATATGATAATATGATTCTATAAATAAGAGACCCAAAAAGCTCTGAGAGATGATAAAACATATTCAGAAGGGAAGCAAGATAAAAAATTAACACACAGAAATCAGTAGTTTTCCCATACTAATTATAAACATACTGAAAAAGAAGTCAGCAAACAACAAAATCACATTCATGGAAACCAAAAAATAAATAAAATACAAGGGAATAAGCCTAACGAATAAAATGAAGTATCTAGAATGAAAACTATAAGACACTGAAAAACTGAAGGAGACAGACTCTCCTGTGCTCATGGATTAACAGTATTAATATTGTGAAAAAGTTTGTCTTACTAAAAGCATTCTACATATTCAGTGCAATCCCAACCGAAACACTAGGATCTTTCTTCACAAACATGGAAGCAACAATCTCAGAATTAATATGGTGACCCAAAAGACTAAGGACAGCTTAAGCAAACCTGAATAAAAAGAGTACTACAAGAGGTATCACCATACCTAATTTCAAATACTACTACAGATTCACAGTAATCAAAACAGTTTGACATTGTGAAACATGAATAAATATCATTTAATGGAATTGAAGATACAGATATATCTTCCCATAACTACAGTTAACTGATGGATCTCCTTTTTAAATTACAGCAGTTGTTTTGCCTGTATGTATGTCTGTGCATCACATGTGGTCCTGGTGCTCATGGAGGCCAGAAGAGAGCATCAGATTTTTTGGAACTGGAGTTACAGATGGTTGTGGGCCACCATGTGGGTGCTAAAATTCAAACTCTGGTTCTCTGGAATAACATACAGTGTTCTTAACCACTGAGCTAGCTCTCCAGCTCCTAACTATATCATCTTTGACAAGGAGGCAAAAAATATGTGCTGGAGAAAAGCCAACACCTTCAAAAAATGTTTCTAGGAAACCATGTTTACAATGTGCAGAAAAATGAAACTAGATCCTTCTTGTTTTGCGTAAAACTCAACTCCAAACAAATTAAGGATCTCACTGCAATGCTTGGTACCCAGAAACTACTAGAGGAAAAAGCAGCAAATGCACTTGAAATTCAGGCACAGGTAAGAACTTTCTAAATAGGACTCCAGTTGCTCAGGAAATAAGACCAACTGTTGATAAATGAGATCTCATGAAAAGAGAAAGCTTTTGTCTTCTAGCAAAGAAAATGGTCAGTTGATTGAAGAGGCAGCACACTGAATGGGTGAAAATCTTTGCCAGTTGTTTGTATTACAGCAGGTTGGCATCTAGACTATACAGATAACTTTAAAAAATTTTACACATTTAGAAAACAAACAGCTCCATTAAATGTTTCAGTGAACAGGAAATTCTCAAAAGAAAAAGCACATATTATTAGTAAATATTTTAAAAATGTTCTAAACCTGTAACTTCTAAGGAAATGTATATTAAAACAATGTCGTGATAGTCAGAATGACTAGCATCAGGAAGACAAATTCTTTTGTTGAGAGTGTAAACTAGTGCAGCCACTCTGCAAATTTGTCTGGAGGTTACTCAAAACACTAGAAATAAATCTACCATATGATCCAGATCTCTCACTCCCAAACATGTATCCAAAGTGCTTTATCACTTACTATAGAGAGTATAGTATCTCTCTCTATATATTCACATCCATGTTCATTGCCATTCTATTCCTAATAGCTAGGATACTTAATCAACTTATATGTCCATCAAATGACAAATAGATAACAAAATACAGTACATATGTATAATGGAAATTATATGACTATAAAAAATGGAATCATGACATTTGGAGGTAAATGGATATATTTATGCCAAGTGAAGTCACCTACGCCAAGAAAAACAAATGTCATATGTTTGCTCCCATAGGTCCTAGATTCAATTCTTTTGTTTGTTGTGTGTAACATGGAATACATATGGAAACTAGGAAATAAGAAATGGACAATTGGTAAGGAGCATTTAGTGTAAGGGCATGGATAGTAGATTATAAATGAAGTGAATATCAGAGGGCAGATTTTAGACAAATAAAGGTTTAAGCAGGCAGTAGAGTGATGGAGCTAGGTAGATCAAGAGCCAGGTAGAAGGCTTAACCAAACTGAAATGTACATGAAGAAACTACTTGGGAAACTATGTTCTAAAACCAATTTATAAAAATATTAAGAAAGAATAGTAGAACACATGTGATATAAAAGAACAGTGAGCTAAATGTTTATGCAGACATAGAATCAGGAGGTGGAAAGGAGGAGAAAAGGATGGGATAAGCAAAAATAAGGACTTATGAAAAGGTCTTATGTAACCCTACTAGGTTTTAAGCTAATTAAAAATACAGCATTTTAAAAGGAACTTTAACAGAAGTACCCTACATTAGTGAACATTGGTGCTTCCTGAGGTCGTGAATATAAGAAAATCTCTGTGACAAGCACAGAAGTTATAGGTCAGAGAAGCTCTAAAGGTACCCAAAATAATATAGTCTATTTTCATTGCTTTTATTTGACCACTATAACTGGTTGAGAAGTCTATATTGGGAAAGACATTACACATTGGTTGCAGGACACAGAGAAATCAATCTTGAACTAACCAGTAAACTCTTCTAGCTAGTTTTCACAATTCTGGAAGGTACTATGCAAGCTTTTTGAGAAAAAAAAAACATGAATGGTCTTATCAAGTGCTGGATCTGCCAAGTAAGATGTGTCCATGACTGCAATCATATAAACCACTTCATGGGGTAATTAATTAACCACTTTCTTGATTGGATTTGAAGCATATTCCACAATAGAGAGTTCATGTCTGGTATTGTCAACCTGGTAAAAAAAAATGGGTAGGGAGGGAGGTTATAGGCCCTAGGGGAGAGCCTATTGTCTTTCAAAATGGTCATGTTGTCAAACTGCCTTCTAAATATTTATGTTTATATCCATAGACCATAGATTTGTGCTGTTCCCAAGATTGGGTAGAGATGCTTCTTATTGCAGTGGCTAGTAGTTAATGTAGAGTTACATTACTGTTCAAAGTGTTGAAAATAAGTGTCTCTTAGTGCTAAGCTATAGATGGTACCTCTACATCACATTCTCTCAAGGCCCAGGGAACATCACACAAGAGGTGGAAGATATAATGCAAGATTCAGAAGGTAGAAAGGAGTGGTATATAATGTTATTTCATGAACATGGCATTGCTGCTGCACATATGGCCTCAGAGCAGCTATATAGCTACTTGCACAAAATCCACACAATCACCTGGATATGATAACTGGCTCTATAGATAATCAATCAGCCTTTTTCTCCAGCCATCTCTGTTATTACTTAATGGGATCATAAACAAAGCAAACATAGTGACAAAATAAAGGACCAAGCAATCAAAGTGACATAATTTCAGCAACATGAACTCAAACTCAACAAATCTGAGTGGATATGACCACGATTCAGTGTACAATCTGCCTACCATAAAGGGAAACCAAGAACATTGAGGGCCTAGATATGAGCTTAGTCTAAGGATTATCAGTCAGCTAATTGCAGGTAGGGTGATTATATTGGATTGCTTCTATCATGGAAGGAGAGTAAGTTTTTCCATACTGTATTACACACTTTATTTGAATACATATTTCTCTTTTTTTCATGCAATACTTGTGGTAAAGTTGTAATCTGTGGAATTAAAAGAAGTCTTATTCATCATCAAGATACTTCACATAATATTAATTTTTTATTTGGGAACTAACTTCAAAGACACAGAATTGGGATATGGATTTTTTTTCATGGTATTCACTGATATTAGCATGTTTCCTACCAACTTCTAGTAGATGTTTAATAGGGTACTTATTCTTTTGGAGACTCAGTGCTAGAAAACTGATAATTTGCAGAGGCTAGTTTGTTCAGGACGGTTCTGTGTATTACACACCAGCATCCAATATATGATCCTGCTTCTGGCAGTCAGGATTCACAGATCCAATAATCAAAAAAGTAGCTATAAGAATAACACTATTCACTATTACCCCTACTGACTTCCTAGCCAAATATTGTTTCCTGTTTCTATGGCTAAGTTCAGCTAACATAGAGTTCTTAGTTCCAGAATATAGAAACTTTTAATCAAAAGACACATCCATGATCCCACTGAAATACTGGTTAAGACTGGCACCAGGTCACTTTGAGTTCCTTTTGTATCTAAGTAGGTAAAGAATGGAATTGTAGCGTTGTCTGGGTTGACAGAGCCAAACAAAGGGGAGTCAGAATATTATTCCACAGTGGAAGCAAGAAAGAATATATTTGTAATATAAGAGATATATTAAGATGTCATTTCATGTTCTGTTATTATTTCCATGCTCTATTATTTCCATGCTCTATCCAGGGAGATTTATTTCCATACCCTGTACAACTTGATCCAGGAAATCTGAATCAGAGTGACAAGGGAATCAAGGAAGGATAGACACTAGGGAAAAATTGGGATCAAGAGGGCTGTGCTTTCTCTGAGAATGAGCACCTACTGCTGAACAACTGGCACATTCAGTACATCATTCCATATAGCAGAGTAGGGAGGAGTTAGCTAGTCTCTGTAGGAAGTCTCTCTGGGTGAGCAATGTCCTATTGTAAACACCAAGGAGGAGAAAAATTAGGTTGCTGGTTTTTCAGATGCTGGTCAATAGCTCATACTTGTACTTGGAAGAGACAGAAGCTTTCCCATTCCAATCTTGACCCAGGGAAGGCTTTGACAAATTCCTATGGGTCTGAAACATTGGTCTTGATGTCATTATGCCCATGTCATAAAGACACTTTCACATAGGATTTCATTCGGTTTTCACACAATTACTCAGTTCTTTGTCGGTTCCCCACAATTCATAATCAGTGAAGTTCTTTAGGAATTAAGGTTTAGTTTGTCCTGTCAGGCCAACTGGTGGCTGGCAGAGGGAAATAGAATTATGAAGAGGTAGGAAAAGTAGTTATAAATATCAGATGAGATGTAATGTACACTTAACAGAAAGAAAGTTAGCTAATGTCATAGTATTTCTTCAATTTTATGACTGAATTATAGGTATATAAAATACTGATTATCTCTTTTCTTTTTATCCTGAGCACCATTATCATGTAATACTAGTTTTATTAAATTAACAATAAGGTTTAAGTATTGTTACTATTATGTAATAGCATTTAATTACATGATTCAAGAAAATAATAAAAATAATCATTCAGGGACTTTTTCTCTTTTGCAGAAGAGTTCTGTGAATTTTTAATTATATACAAGATAATTGGATCAGATTAAGTGGGATTATATTCATATTTTTGGTGATTACATGTGGTTTAAAGAGATGTAGTGTATGGATATCTAAATTGAAAGAAGTAGACACATAATGGTTAATTTTAGGATCAATTTCAATATGATAAAGGATATCTAGATAGTCATGCATTACTTTTGAGTATGTTTTATAACAATGTTTAAATTGTAAAACGAGTAAAGAAAACCCTTGCTAGTGTGTAAATGAGAGGAGTATCCTTCACTGTTTTCAGGGCTGTGCTATAACAATAAAGAAGAGGAAAGATCCTTCTTTCTTTATTTGAACCGGAAACTATATTTTCTCCAGCTCTCACATTTTGTTTTTGGTTCTCAGGCCCTCAGATTCAATCCAGAACTTATAGGGTCAACTATTCCTTCTTTTAGAGTTTTAGATACTAACAGAGTTGAATCAGATTTTTGTTTGTTTGTTTGGTTCATTGGTTGGTTTTCTTTTGGAGGTTTTTGTTTTTGTTGTTGTTTTACAAACTCTAACTTGCAAACAGCAGATAATGAAACTTCTCAGACTTCATAATCATATGATTCACCTCCCACAATACAAAGCTTGAGAGAGATGTTAGAATCCTATCTAGGCCTATGTCTAGATCTAGATACATAGATAAGTACCCTTATAAAGTGTCTTCTTGGTTCTATTTTTCTGGATAATACTAATTATTGCATAGTTAAATAAAAATTACAGTTCAGTTTTCTTTCTGTTTCAATCTGTGTCTACTTTTGCTTACACACACACACACACACACACACACACAAACAAACAAGCACACATGCAAAAACACACAGAAATACAAACATGAACACACAGCTTTTTAATTATTTTTAATGTGTATATCCTGATGCTTTGTACTTTTATCTGAAGATTTTGCACTAGGAAACTTCAATAAGAAATAACATGTGATGCTTGTCTTTCTGGGTCTGATTTACTTCTTAATATGATCTATTCTAGTTCTATCCATTTACCGACAAAGTTCATGATTTCATTTTTCTTTACAGCTGAATAATATTCCATACTTTCATGCAGTGTTTGTGGAGGCCAACTGAGGCCATCTGATTCTCTGGAACTGGAGTTACAGACAGTTGTGAGCAGCCACATGGGTCCTGGGAATTGAACCGGGTCCTCTGGAATAGCATCCAGTGCTCTTATCTGCTGAGCCATCTCTCCAGTCCCAGCTTTTATTGTAACACCTCAACTTGTGGTTTTATGATCTTTGCATTTGAGTGGTAATTCATATTTCAATTTGGGGACATGGAAATAATTGCTTTGGAGGGAATTACTAGAAAGATACCCATTTCTTGAATTACAAGGAGTGATTGGTGCAATAGTTCTCAGTCGAGGGACACGATATATTGCCGAAGGATTTATGCAGCGTAAACACTAAAAATTTGAAGCCCATCACTCAGCACTAGCACATATATTTTGCTAAATGATGTGATAATCATGTGAGTGAAATTTCTTCATTCTGGGAGAAACAATTTGTTTCTTTATAGTACTTTAATCATCCAGATGTTCATTGATAGGGAAAATTCATACACAATAGTATAAGTCAGATTCAAATGTATCACTGAAAGCCTAGATATAAAATCATTGCTAATCTGCTGAAGATCTCATACATGTCAGTCGTTCTGGGAAAATAGCACTCTCTCACTCACATAAATTAAAAAGAAATAACCACGAAACTAAGAACCTCTTATGGGTTATGATGCTATCAGAAGTGCTGATAAAATCAAATTTTTGTTTGAATTTTAAATCAAACACAGTGGACATTTGTTTCACATTTTGGTAAAGGTAAGATAGATAAGGAGAAATTGTTCACTGATCCAAAGTGAAATGTTCAAACAGCAAAACTCCTAAATTTATCAATTTGTAATGTAAATAAAAGTTACAATACAATCATTTAAGGTTGGAGGTAGAAAAGGTATCAGAAGTCATTGACTTTCTCTATTCATATTCAGTTTGTAGTCTCAGTATGGATTAATAAGTATCATTGAAGTGTTTTGGTAAATGCCATGCAACCCCAAAAGCTTCACATTAAGATGTACTGACTCATTTGTTTCTGCTATAACATAAGAATCTGAATTTTTAAATACAATTTGGAAAGTAATGCTGACATTCAGGTTCAACAGATGCTGATTTGTATGAAGATGAAATAATATATGACAGAACCAACTTCTTTTGAGAACAGCGGGAAACTCTGAATAAATTAATGACTATAAAAGTATACACAGATATGCATTGCCATATTGATATCTGTGTGAGACAGCTTTGCAGTAACCAGAGGCTGGAGAGGATAAAACACTAGAGAAAAGGAGGTCATACAGAGGTAAGGTAACATGTTGAAGCCACATATTTTTCTTGAAGAAATTCTCAGTTTCTGGACCATTGGCAAGAAGACTGACATTCTGGCTTTCCACTCCACTGCATATACTCAGATAGATGTCTTTTATTATGAGTAAAAAAAGAACAACAAAAATATTCAACAATACAGTCTTACATTCAGGTTGTAGAGGGTTACCAATAGCACTGAAAGTAGCAAAATGGCAGAAATATTGACATTTCTAGTTGGCAACACACACAAACAAAAAAAAATGGAGACAATGGTGTCCCAGATAGCACAAAGAAATAAGTGGAATAGATCTGGTTTACCTCTAACAACCTTTGGCAAGCTTCTCTATTGAGGAGTCAAAACTAGGCCCTCATCCTTGTTAAGCATGTACTAGCTACTCTGAGACTAGCTATTCTGAAATAATGGAAATATTTTAGCAATAATATGGTGCTATATAAACGAGTAACTAAGAAGATTGTCATTCAATCTTTGTTTCTCCATTGAGATGTCAGAGGGCTGTGTTGAAAAAGTAACTGAGCCACCGGAGTTTGGCATTTCACATATAGTAAGTACATCATAACTCCTATCCTACCTGTGTTGCAGAGACAAATGGAATACTTTCAGAAGGAAACACTATTATTCAAACCTGCTACAGAGTTTTATGTCCAAAGTGTGACTTTCAGAGGAAGTAAGGGAATGAGATCAAGTACCAAAATGTAGGAGAAAGGAATGATAGAAAGAAGCCTACAAACCATCAAGTTATTGAAGAAAATAGAAAATGCCCACAAAGTAATTGTGTATAATATACTCGGGAAAACAATAGGAAAGCTGAAGTAAGTGGCTAAAATTGAAGTAGAATTGACCAGAAAATTTTAGAAGTTATTTTTATTTTATATGTATGAGTATTTGCACATACGTGTGTATAGTATGCGTCTGCCTTGTACTTTCAGAGATGAGAAGAAGTGTCAGATCCACTACAACTGGAGTTGTGGATGGTTAGAAGCCACCATGTGGGTGCTTGGAGGTAAATTCAGGTTCTCTCAAAGAACAAGTACTCTTAGCTCTGAGGCATCTCTCCAGCACCTAGAGAAGTTTTAAATAATTTTTAAAATATTTTTTTCACTTTTTTGAATTTAAAATATAATTACCTCATTCCCACTTCTTGTTCCCGTCTCTAACCTCCCCCAGGTCCTCCCTTGCTCCCACATAAATTCACTGCCTCTTCTTTATTAACTATTTTTACCTAAGTGTGAGTGTGTGTGTGTGTGTGTGTGTGTGTATTCCTAAATATAAAAATACAGCCTGCTCATCTGTATACTGATACTTGTATGTATATGTTTTAAAAGCTGACCATTTGGCACTGAAGAACCAGTTGATGTGCTCTTCCCTGGTGAAGACTAAGCCTTGCTCTTAGCAGCAGCTGGATTATAGATGTATTGGTAAGGACTAGGCTGCACAACTCTGCCTTTTGATTGATTGTGATTTTCTGTAATGGTCTCCACTTTTGTAAAGAATTTTCCTTGATGAGGAGTGAGGACTACATTTATCTGTGGGTATGAGGACAAGCATTTAGAATTATTCATTAAGCTGGTTTAGCAAAGTGGTGGTTGTAGATTCTCCTCTAAGATCTGTGACTTCACTAGCCCTGGGTAGTTGGCTAGGTTTCCTGTACCAAGGATTATTTCCCTCCTGTTGAGCAGATCTTAAGTTCAATTAGAGAGCTCTTAGTTACTGCCAAGTGAAGCATGCACAACTGTATCCTTATAGTTGTCATGCCATGCCGGTCATTTTTGTGGTTCATATGCATCATAACTGGGTAAACGTGTTAATTTTTAATCATGTTTTTTAAAGAATTTTTTCAATGAGTACTTTCATGCTACCTGATAATAAAAGGCATACATTTGGAAATGGTGCACTTCATTTGCATAGAGGCCCACAGGAAAAAAAAAAGCTAAAGAAGGCTAAAGATACTAATTATAAACACATACCCAATTATTTTTATATATTATGACCATGAGGACCTTATTTTTTTCACTTTTCTAAGTATTGCCTACACTTGCCTTTGTTCTGCTCTCTTTTGTCTGCCTTTCAAAGAACATACTACAAAGATGTTTTCTTCCCAGAAAACCCATCAAAACTCAGCCTCACAATTTTGACATTACAGTCATTTTCAAGTATGCTCTATAATTAAAACCTTTGACTTGAATAAAATCTGCACATGGAAGATTCATAGTCCAGATGACACCTGTTAAAAACGTTAGGAAAGTTTGTTAATCTGGTATAGTATAACGACATGAGGTGTGGAGTTACTAAATATTCATTTTCCCTCTGAGGAATGCAATCTGTAAAATGTTGGTTAAATTCTTTGTGTCTCTCTTTCTCCATCTTTCTTCATCACAATTCACAATTTTGTTTTTACTTCGGACTTTCAGGGTCACTTTCATGGTGGTTGTCCTTGTAACTTAATATATGGTCAAATATTTATTTCCTCAGAAGTATGTGCTTGCTTGCATCTGAAAACATTATATGGCCCTGAGCCAAATGTCTTCCTTTTCCCACTGTGACCTGGATTCTAGGTTTAAGAACCCAACCCCCTCTGATTCTTTTCCAAGAAGACCTTATTTATTTATTTATTTATTTATTTATTTATTTATTTATTTTGGTTTTTCGAGACAGGATTTCTCTGTGCAGCTTTGGCGCCTTTCCTGGAACTCACTCGGTAGCTCAGGCTGGCCTCGAACTCACAGAGATCCGCCTGCCTCTGCCTCCCAAGTGCTGGGATTAAAGGCATGCACCACCACTGACCGGCTCCTTATTTTCTTAGAGAGGTTAACATTCTGTCTTCCTCAAGAGAGAAGAGGGGAAATATTTATGTATACACCCAGATTTTAATTTTCAGAATTCATTTTATGTGGAAGGAGACATAGATTATCATATTGTACAGAAAATGAACATTTGAAGCAAGGAAAACTAATCTGGTCATTTTTACCTATATAAAGGTTCTGCTTTGATCCAGATATTTTAGATGAAGCTTCAGATGAATACGAGTAAATACAGATAATGAGGTTTTATCAATGTCTTCCTTACCACTTGGAGATGGAAAGATTAAACAAAGAAATAATGGATATAAAAGGACTTCCTAAAAGACCTTAGAAATCCCAAGAGATGGTTTGCTCACAGTTTATTCGGCTGTTATTCATTGTGAAGTATAGTATAATGCTCCTCATAATTAAGTATGTCTAGAAAATTTATGATTCAGCACTTGAAATTTGTTCATATATACTTTGTTGCATACTAGGATTTTGGCGAGAAAATGTACAAGGCTATTAAAACACCTCTTATTAATTATAACCTCAGAGAATTTAAATAGATGCATACTTATCATGTATTAGAGGTGAAACCCATTTTAAGACAAGAAAACAATTTTAATAAGTTACTTTGAAAACTTATAAATTGAATTACAAAGTTAAGTTAGAAATACTCATATATTTACTTACAAACCTTGCCCATACTTACTTTTCACTGTTGATATTTTTGGTTTCACAGAAATCTTTTTTTAAAGGAGCCTGTGAATATCATATTTTAATCCTTAAATATTTCAGCATGTAATATATTTCTGAAAGAACAAAAACATCCTATTTAACCTCAATGTAATTAGAATACACTTCAAATGACACATATAAATTAATAATAGCTATTATGTAATTAATTTTTTATTTTCTTCAGTTATTTTTCCTTTTTAGTTTGTGGGCAAACTAGGACACCATATGTTGTATTATTTGGTGAGAATGTCTTTATTTTTCTCCAATTATTAATTATCCATATATCCCATATCCTTTTATTCATTTGAATTTTGAGGTATCTTATCATATTATTGCCAATTGTAATATTGGCTCTTAATATGTTGCTAAGTGATGACTATTTCAGGAAAAGGGTTTACTTATAATTTGTAGCACATGGGGATAAAATTGGGATTATCAGCCTGAAATAGTTCATGGAAATGAGAGTAAAAGAATAACATATTAAATAGCAACTTTTGTAAAAAGTGGCATAACATGTTTGATAGCTATATTTTAGATTTCCCAGCCTTTCAATATTTTTCCAAAATATTTACTTAAAGTTTTTGCTTTCCTTTTAAATTTTGACAAAAAAGTCATCTACACAGTGGTAAAAAATTAACGCTTCAAAAGTTATTCATTTCATAATTTACAATTTCTTAGTATATCTCCCTTCCAGGAGAAACAGTTCTAAAGTTAGGGGATACTCCAAAGAGAGAGCTGTGCTTTCAAGGTAATGGCATATACATTTGTTCAAGAAGGCACCTTTCTCCAAATGTCAAAGTTTCAGCCCCAAGGCATTTTTCCCTGGGCATGCTGTAGAAAATAAAACCATTTGAATAAATCTTCCATTTTTTTCATAATCCTTATCCAACCATGGGAGTTCTAATAATCTTATAGTGATGAGTTTACAATAATGTGAATTCAAAACATACAATTTTTGCATGGTTCTCATCTATAATATTTTTCACTTAGTAAACACTATGTTGAATATATGTCAGGGTTTCTCTGCGTAGCCTTGGCTGTCCTGGAACTCACTCTGTGGACCAGGTTGGCCTCAAACTCACAGAAGTCCACCTGCCTCTGCCTGCGTAGTGCTGGGATTAAAGGTGTGTGCCACCATGCCTAGCTGTGATCTTTTTGTATGTTAGTTCCTCAAATTCTTTCCATGCTGCTTGTGACCTCTGTAGTAACCTTTGTTTGGGTTTTTCAGCATCACTAGCAGAGAACTGAGAGGAAGATGAGTTGAGAATGTCCAGTTAAGTTGTTTTGTCCCTTAATAATTGCAAGAAACTGAAAAAACAAAACAAAGAACTACTTAAGGAGGCTCCAGTCAGACTCCAGACCATTCCCTGAATTTACATACTTCTTTCCATATGAGCTTTCAATGTACTTTATTGTTACTTCTCTTTTCCTGGATAGATGAACATGTTGCTCTAAGTGTTATAGCACCAAATGCTAGGCATAGTGTTTCATACCTTGGCGAATTATTATGTATTAATAGGCAGATAATTCTTAAGCATATATATATATATGAACATAGAATATACCCATATTTGTTTATAATATATTGTATGCCTAAACGTGTATTAAGAATGCCCTATGCAGCCAGGCGATGGTAGCACATGCCTTTAATCACAGTACACTGACCTCTGAGTTTGAGGCCAGACTGGTCTACAGAGTGAGTTCCAGTCCAGCTAGGATTATACAGAGAAACTCTGTCTACAAAAACCAAACAAACAAAAAACAAATTCTCTATATATTGAATTAATCATCATTACAGATTTATATGATACAGTATTATTTTCTCCATTCTCACATGAGCATCATGAAAACCAAAAAATATTATTTATCAAGTACTAATAAGTGGGGAGCCATAACTTAAAATAGCTTTATCTACCTCAAATACCCTAACTATAGAAAACTGTGTAATGAGCAACTAAACCCAGAAGAGTAATTCATTTATATTTTGTACTATGGTCTCCAAAGAACCATATTTAAAATGCTTTGTTGAGTGAGTTGGTCAAGATACAGATTCTTAGCCATAATATTTAATTGAGAGATAACACCAATAGTATGGAAAACACTGCATTTGTTTTTGGATATAACTGAAAGAGTTTGTTAGTAAGACTTTGTATTAATGTGATAAAATACCTCAGAAAACATTGAAAGGAAGGAAAGATTCATTTCAGTTTGCAATGTTATAGGTTCCCAACCATGGGCGTCTGGATCCACTGTTTCCGTGCCAATGATGAGGAAAACATCATTGTGATAAAAGCGGCTAAGAAACAGAGTAAGAACATACTTGTGCAAGCCTGTTTCTTCTTTCTTCCCCTAAGCCTACACTCAATCAATCTTCTCTGCAAACACCCTCACAGATATTCTCAGAGGCATGATTTACTAATTCCCTATAGGCGTTTCTTAATTCAATCAAGTTGACACATAGAGATTATTCCTTACCTTGTCAATGACACCTAAGCACATATTCTCATGTGGTAGTTTCCAACTATAAACGACAACAAGGTCTGCCTAACATAATATAACTATCTTGGCTACAATTAAAAACATACTAATTCTTTCCCTCAAAGTTTCAACAGCTCCAGTATTGCTCAAGAGTTCAAGTCCAGTGTCTACTCTGAGCACAAGATACTTTACCATAAGGCTCTATCAAATTAAAAAGGCAAATTATGTACTGTTAACATTCAGTGACACAAGGTACACATTTCAATTGCAAAAGGAGGGTTAGAGACATAGAAAAAGGAATAGGATTAATTGAAATCTAGCAGAACAAACAAAACCTTTAACTACATGTCTAGCATCTTCCTAGTGCACATTTTTATTTCATGGGGGACATTAGCCTATTGGATTATACCACTTGCATTCAGGGTCAATCTCCTCTTTAATAATCTACGGAAATGTCTTCACAGACACACCCAGAAGTGTGCTTTCCTATTCTCCTTGTAGAGACTTCTTCCATCAAATACACAAAATAAACCTTTATAATTGCTAACTTGTGTGACTTTGTCCACATTATTTGACATGTACACAGAAGGTTAATATATGGATTATCTTTAAAAGATATTTTGTACAAAATATATGTGTAATAATTTTGAACCTTATTTGGTATACTGAAAAAGCTTTGAGCTTTCTCCATGAAAACATAAACAGGATACCTGTGGTACTTGGGCCATATTTTTACTTTTGTAGTTAATATAATACTGCAAAAATAACATGGAATCATTTTGATTCAAGGCCATGAGAATATTTGAATACTTTTATAGTCAATATTGGAAGCCTACCAGCACTGCCTCTCCTGGATAAATGAGAACCATGTAGCCTTGTTACCTTTCCCTAAGATGTGAACATGTCCCTCAAAGCCCATGTGCTATAAAATTAATTCATAATTCAAAGTATTGTGAAATAAGGATCAATGCAATATAAGTACATTAAGCTCTACTTTCATGAATGGGAATTCTGTTATTGCCAGAGTTGAACTGGTTATCTCTGAGACTTCAAAACCATAAGTGAAAGAAATTTCTGCTCACTATAAAATATCCAGAATGTGGCAACCTGTTAAGGCAGCACAAAACAAACTAAGACATCCCTGTTGTACCCATCTATTGCTTAATATGACAGGAAAGCAACCTTCCAAATATAAGTGGATAGTTGACTGACAGTTGATTCTACAGACATGATTGAACCCAAAATAAATCAGAACCGCTCCTCAGCCGGGCCCACCCCAAACTGCCAACACACAAGATCATAAATTTTGGACTGGTTTATCGAACAAAAGTCAACTGATACAGTAGTTTTGACATTCTCTTTTTAATCCACCAAGTTGATTTCTTACTGAATATTCATCTACATGTGCAACATTATGCTGTTAGTTAGAGAGAAGATAAGAGGCATAAGCATGTTTTCTCAGTGTGATGACAAAGACAAATATTGAGGGATTATACACAAGGCATAAATAGGATGACATAAGAGCTCTTCTGTGGGAACACATTAGATAATTCAAGATACAAATTCATTTTTCCAGCATGCTTGATCCCTCCTTAATCTAAGTACCTAGAGACAGTGTCATCATTTTTATACGTATGCTTCCATAGCAGTAAATTAATAGTGCAAAATTGTTAATAGATTATCTCAGAAAAATCTGGTGAGAGGGCACAAAATTTACCAATTCCTCACTCTGTGTTTTGTAAGATGCTAAACAATTTATCTTTAGTTTAGTGCTTTCATCTATAAAAGGAGGTTTCGTCATTGGGGTGTTGAATGCACTCTGAAGACCTATTTGTTAGAAGCTTGGTCCTTAGAGTAGTGTTAGCAGAGTATTGACAGAAGATTAGAGAGTTGCTGCCTCCTAAAGTACCACTGAATCTTTGAGGATGCGTAATCCACAATGATTGGAGTCTCTTTCCCCTTTCTTCTTGGCTCATGATGTGAGCACTTTGTTCTAGCACATGTTCCTTCTTACTGTACTATATAGCACTGCTACCAAAATCAAAGTTCCAAAGGAGTGGCTCTATCTATCTATTCTTCAACTTTACCTCTAACTTGGTAATTCAAGGTAAACTTTCTCTTTTAGCAGTTAAAAATTACCTGAAATTGTATAGTAACACAAAGCACACTATCAGAATGGGAAATAATGAAAGTTCATAGGACTATTGTGATGATGAAGACAGACAGGCAGACACAACATGTAGCCCAATTACTGACATATTTTATGTTCCTACTATTATAATATTCAGGTGACTTTTATTATTATTGGTATAAGGTTAGGAAAATAATATCATTTAGATTGGAACACTTTTGCAATTTTGAACAATCTTCTCTCAGGAAAATGTGTTTAAAGTAATCTTTTCACTCATTCAAAATACTCAAATTAGTTTTCATTGTATATAAGTGTTTGGAATGCTTAAAACATTGTATGTCCTTTCTGCTGCTGCTTTCTCCTTTTATTTTCTGATTTTAACCTAAGAGAATGCATCATTTCCTCTGTAGTGATTTTTGTTTCTCAACATTCTCAGTTTGAATGTTTGAAATACAAAGTGTATAGAAATGGGGGACAGGGAACTACTATGGTCAATTTTGCATTTAGCATGTGGGCTGTGGAAGGACTTGTAAAGCACACTGGGATGCTGTGAAATGGCTCTCTATCATGTAAAGAGTAAGCGGTGCTAATAGGCATGCCTTTGACACCCCATTCCCACTTTCTGTTCCCTATGAATTACTGACTTGCAGCAAGCATAATAAGTCCCTTTCCTCACACACTCTTAATCTCTTTTACAAAGAAAGCTGCAAAGGGCTGCTAAATTTTGATTATATTCTTCTAAATGTATTTCTCCATTTCTTTCTTGCTTCTCTACTTTGCTTTCTTGTTTTCCTGAAATGATTTTCCTTCAGAAACATTCTTACCTATGACCATGTTTTTATTTAAGCTGCAGCCACAGTTCTGTAACTGGAATTCATTCTTTTCCTCAAATGTAGAAGGGACAGGATTTGCAGCTCATCTCACTCAACTGAACTCAGGGGCTTTGTTGTTGTTATTGTTGTTGGTCTTTGGTGGTTGTCAAATGGATGACAGAGTTGATTGGCAGAACTTTAGATGTACACTTTATTTCTTGCATGCCATTTCCCTCCACTGCCTGTGTGGCCACCTCCTGACCTTTGTCCACGGCCTAGTTTCTCCAGTCAATTACATATAAAGGCACTTTTGAGATAAAAGCTAAGAGATAAAGTTGATGCATGAACTTCATTAAGTTTTACATTCCTTCTTACATCTGCTTTACACATTTTTTATTTGTGTCCCACGAAACATACAGTAGAGATGGAAATGATTCATTTAAAATTTCTGACAAGGCTGCTATGAAATTATCTTTATTTTTTGTAAATGACACACTGATGAAGTCAGGAGGTCACAGAGCTTTCAGTCTTGCTTCCCTTTAGTTTTCTGTTCTGTTTCTCTGGACGTAATTAGCCTGGCTGCACATCAACACCCTTCAATGTTCTTGCCTTCTGTATGCTACCGCACAGAAGTCCTACACAGAGTGAGCAGTGAAAAACAAAGCATCTCAATCTATATTCATTTACATTTGGAGAACTCTTATTATTTTATATTATTTGCATGTTTGGCTAATAAGAACGATCCAGGCCTGGTTACACAAAAACTGTAAGGCATGGAGCTGAAACTTTCTTTCTTTCTTTCTTTTTTATTAAAAAGATTTCCCACTCCCTTTACATGCC
>LZPO01000719.1:1901279-1927907 GCA_001675575.1 Neotoma lepida | reverse complement strand
GAGTGCTGGGATTAAAGGCGTGCACCACCACCGCCCGGCTTCCTCCCTGCTTTCTAATTAGACAACTTGTCCTTTGTATAAGGAAGGTGTCCATCAATGGTGCATCAACAGTGTGTATTTCTATACCACTTAACATTTCTAAAAGAATTATGTACGTTATCTTAATTATTCCTCATTACAACCTAATGACGTGAGTGCTAGCATCATCCCCATCTTATGGATTAGGAAAGTGAGAGTAAAGAGATTTATTCAAATTACATACTAGAAAACATAATAAATAGCATAACTGTGAGTTATACTCATTTCACTATAATCCGTCAGAGTGCATAAAGACAATGAACATTGACTAAATTGAGTATATTCTAACCATCTAGTCCCTTCTATGTTAAAATTTATTATCACACAATGATTATACATATTAACTGCAAGTATATAATTCTAGAACATACACGTGATGAGGAGTGATCAAGTCAGGGATATTGGCATTTTGATCTCATCATTTCTTTATGCTTAGAGTCTTTGGTCTTCTTATTCATAGATCCCATAAAATATATGATATACCAGAAAGAATTTTCTTTCTCTTATGTGTCTGTGTGTATGGTGTATTCATGTGTATATGTTTATATGTGTTCACATGTATGGGCATAAATGTGGAGGACAGAAATCAGTACTGGATGCCTTCTTCTAGTTGGTACCTACCTTATTTTTTGAGACAAGGACTCTCACTGATTATGCAAAACTAGCTATCCAGAAAGCTCCAGAGATCCTCCTGCCCCTGCCCTTACAGCATTAAGATTACATGTGAATGCTACCACCTGAAGACTTTTGGATTAGTGAGTGTTCAGTGTTCAAACTCAGGGCATCAGTGAGAAATTCACCTCCCTAGCAATCTTTGCAGCCCCCATAGTTCTGTGTATTTCAGTGTGTTTTAACATCCATTGTCTAAACTCCTTTTTTCCTCCTTGTACCTTTTCCAACCTCTAGTAACCATTGTTGTACATTTCAGTTGACTTGCTCGTGCTCCCATGTATGAAAGAATGTATATGCAGTGCTTCTATTTCTGCATCTAGTTTATTTCATATAATGATGACTTCCAGTTATATTCATTTCATTGCAAATGAAAATTTCAGTCTTTTGTATTTCTGAGTAATATTGTATTATTTATATGTATTAGATATTCTTTATTCATTCACCTATTGATGGGAACTGAGATTGCATCTATATCATAGCTATTGTGAACAGTGTTGTAATAAATCTGTGCAGATATCTCTTATTCATGCTGATTTCATTTCCTTTGAATAGAATATACATGCAGACAGTGGATAGCTCAGTCATATGACAGATCTATTTTCATTTTTTCAGGATACTTTTTACTGTGTCTCACAACAGTTGGACTACCTTACTTATCTAATGACATTGCAAAAGAGTCCCCCTTTGTCAATATCTTCATCATCATTTTTTTTGCCATTTTTATTTTGGTAAGTAGATATCTCATTGTGCTTTTGATCAACATTACCTGATGGTTAATGATATTTACCATATTTTGATACACTTTCAACTACTGATTTTATTCTTGTAATATATCGAGCTGTAGTATGCCAAGTAACTTAACTCACAAAACCATGCTAAGGTCAGTAGTCTTTTATATAAAAAGGTTTATTTTTGAACATATTATACTTACATGAATATAATAAAATATAATCAGATCTATACACATTCCCTTTCCAACTTCTCTCATATTCTCAAAACTACCTCACCAACTTGATGTCTTTTTTTTTGAGATAGCTCATTAAGTTCAATTAAGGATGCCTGAGTATGCATGAGTTACAGCTATCCATGAGAACATAGGAAACTTGCTAGACGCCATGTTTTCAAGAAAGAATGATTATCCTTCCAGCAGCAACTATCCATTGTCAGTACCTCCCCAGTAAGCCAGGACATGGGGGAGAGGAGATAACACACACAATCTCTGCTGGGATTTTGGTCGACTTGATCTTGTGCCGGTCTTTTGCAGGTAACCAGAGCTGCTGTGAGTTCATGATTTTCACAGCCATGTCATATCTTAAGACAGCATTTTGCAGCACTCTAGCTTTTACAGTCCTTCTGCCTCACCTTCTTCAATGTTTTATGAGCCGTGGTGTGGAGGTGCGTTAATGTAGATGTCCTGATTATTGTCAAGCACTGAGTCTCTTATTCTTAGCATTTTGACCACTGATGCACCTGGCCATCGACTGAAGACCACTTTAAAAATATGTTTCTCTAACCAAGTCTGAGAGTAGCTCAGGCCTATGGATATAAAAATAAGTATTTAGAGAGCAAACAATTAGTACTGCTACTTTCTAAGTCTGGCTGGAGGTTTCTCAAAAAGAAAAGAAAGAAACCTAAAAATAGAACTGCCTTATAACCCAGCTATATCACCCATGGAGATATGTTCTGCTTTATATCCTACTGTAGTTATACTCAGAAATTCATGTTCTTTCTTGCTCTGTTCACAATAGCCAGGAAATGAAATATATTTTGTTGTTTATGAGAGATGAATGGGAAAGAGAAATGTGGGACATACACACAATGGAATGCTAATCAACTGCAAAGAAAAAGAAATTTGGAGGTAAATGTATGTAACTGGAAAATATTATAGCAAGTGATATAAAACTCAGGCCTAGAAATACTAATGCCTTCATTATTCCTTACACAGAGATTCGAATTTAAAACCTTTGGCTTTTTATATTTCACTTGGAGTACAGGAAAATAGCAAATAGAAAGAGGATTTTGGGGGAGGGCACTTTTATGGGGAGGGGAGTAGATCATAAGTTAAGTGAAAGTAGTAAGGTAGAATGCTGGGGTGCAAAGGCTCAGACATGGGGAGTGTGGGAACATTAAGGAAATAAGGGGGTAAAGATGAGGGTTAAACCAAAGGAATTGGATCTGAAAAGTTATATGGAAGCCTATCTTATAATTCAACATTTAAAAAGTAGAGAGATACCATAACTTATGTGAAAAGGATGAATGGAGAACACTAAGGAGTAAAACATTAAACTGAGATAAAAGTGGGGAGATGTAGGAGAGAAAGGGTAGCAAATGATTTAATCAAAACTAAGAATATATGAAAAGAGACTTAATGAAACTCACTAGGTATTAAGCCAATTTCAGAATACAACCTAAAAAAAGTGTTTGAATTGAATTACCCTGAAATGGATGGACAAAGTTACTCTCAGAAGGCAAAGATTATTAAGTGAAAATTGAGGTACAAAGTATGTAATATCTCCCTATAAATTATTGGAAGCACCAGAGGTCTCCCAAAACACAGACGGACACTGAACTTAGTTATCCACTGTAACTACATACTAAGATCCTGTTGTCAATTTTACCACATACTTTGGCTACAGGACATTAGAAATCAATCTCAAACTGTCCAGGAAGCTTCTTTCCTGATGGCTATTTTTCATAGTGTCTGAGATAATATACAGGCTGCTAGAGGGGGAGAAAGAATTTTCTCCAAGCCTTGGCCACTACATGGTGTAATATCAACCTTTCAGGCAAGAAATTGGAATAGAGTTGTAATAGAGGCATGACTGCAAGAGGTTATCTAACCACTTTCTGATTAGATTAGAGGCAAGCTTGACAGGAGGAGAATTCATGTCTGGCACTGTAATAATGGTAAAATACCCATGTCTGGAGAGGTCATTGGCCTTAGGGTAGGACTTGCTGTTGTTATTTTCCTAAGGTAAGCATTAATCCCATTTTACATATGAAATTTACATGCATAAGATAATGAAGAATGCAAATAATAAAGTCCAGATTTATATTTAGACTTCCTGTTCCTTGCAGAAAGCATCACTGAATGTTAGAAATATAACTGCACCACATCGAACACTTGGTCATTGTACCTTATAAGATCAATAGTTCTAACTGAAATTACTAGGGAAAATAAACCACACCTCTATTGAAATTCTGCAAGGCTGATTGACTGTTTAGAATTTCATGACTGTGGAGAATTGAAGTGTTATAGACACAGATTCAAGACTTTATTAGCTGCTATTAAGTCCTCTTAAGAACCTTAGACTATGGGAAGTAATCGAGAGGGAGCCTGTACTGACATACTCCAATGAGTATTCACATGGATGAATATCCTATCTGTCAACACAGAGCCCTGATCCAGAGACTGATGGAGGCAGATGCGGAGATCCACAGCCGGGCTCCAGGCCGAGCTCCAGGAGTCCAGTTGATAGAAGAGAGAGGGGCTTCTATGAGCAAGGGACAACGGGTTCATGATGGGAAGATATACAGAGATGGCTAGACAAACTAGTGGAGATGCATGAACTGTCAACCAATAGCTGAGGAGCCCCCAGGAGCCCTCTCCCAGAGACATATGGAAACAGATTCAGAGATCCACAACTGGGTGCTAATCTGAGCCCCAGGAGTCCAGTGGTGAGAGAGGAAAAATTGTATGAGCAAGGGACACGGAGAACATGACTGGAAAATGTACTGAGATGGCCTGCCAAACTAGTGGAAACGCATGAACTATGGACCAATAGCAGTGGAGTCCCCATGGTGCTGGACTAGGCCCTCTGGATACTGGAGGCAGGGCTTTAGCTTGAACTGTTTAGGGGGCCCCCAGGTGATGGGATCGGGATCCATCCCTAGTGCATGAGCTGGTTTTTCTTTTTTTTTAGAGTACAGTGCCTATGGTGGGACACCTGGTGCAGCCTAGGCACAGGGAAGAGGGTCTTGGACCCGCCTCAAGTGAAAGTACCAGGCTCTGGGGACTCTGCATGGGAGACCTTGTGTGGGAGGAGGTTGGATTGGGGGTGAGTTGATTGAGGGGCAAGGCTGGAGGGAGGGAGGAGGGAGGAAGGAGGAGAGAGGGTTCTGTGGTTGGTATGTAAAATAAGAAAATCTTTTAATAAAAAAGGTCATAAAAACAAACAAACAAACAAAGAGCCTTTCATTGACCATCTTCTAGGATGTGTATTTTAAAGTGGGAATGGAGTGTTGGATATGTAATACTATGAGTGCCCCTTGATCTCGACATAAGTAAAGATGTTTATGTTTCTTTACTAGAATTAGAAGCCTGATTCCCTATATGAATATACATATATAGAGATAGATAGATAGGTAGATAGATAGATAGACAGACAGATAGATAGATAGATAGATAGATAGATAGATAGATAGATAGATAATGATAGATAGACAGTCCATCAATATGTTGAGACTATGATATGCATGTATGGTAGAAAGAAAAGTAATATCAACACATTAATGAAAAAATAAAAAAGAAGTTAGCTTAAGGCATCATATTTATTGCCTCAAAAGAAAAAAAAACAAATTATGTTAAATATATAATCTCAGGCCTATTCGTGCTCTTCTTTATTCTGTATCATTCCACACAGAAATGTCTTTATTTCTGATTTCCATACTTTAAAACTGATGCTAACACACATGGGAAAAATGTAGGAGACAAAATTCAACAATCACACTGTGGGAGTCCAGCTCCCACCTTTTGAAGTGTTCTTAGGTGGATGAGAGAGGAATTAAGAAATGATACATAGAGAGACGTAGACGATGAGAAGAAAGAAACACAGGATAGCTTCACGAGGGCCTGGGTCAGTACCCAACAGCCTCATCTTTTATTTAAAAAGGGCTTTTTATAATATGCCAAGAGAAGAGGCAAAAGACCTCCCCCTTGTAAGATCAAAGCAATAACATACAACCAAGTGTAGACCTTGCTAAACACCTGGTAACCATGCCCATGGTCAAATCATCTCTTTATGCAGCCCTGCTGGGTGAAGCAAGCTCAGATTCTCTGACCCTGAATAAGCTCTCACTAGGAAGCCTCTGTGAGCTCCCACATCATACATTACAAAGAACGTTTGAGAGAGCTGGAAACATCAGTCAGTGGTTAAGACTGATTCATGGCTGGGAAGCAGGCGGAGCTCTAGGAGCCCAATCAATGGGAGACAGGGGGCCCTCTATGAGCAAGGGACAACGAGATCATGATGGGAGGGTGTACAGAGATGGCCAGCCAAACTAGTGGAGATGCATGAAATATGGACCCATAGCTGAGAAGCCCCCATGAGCCCTCATCCAGAGACAGATGGAAGCAGATGCAGAGATCCACAGCTGGGCACCAGGCAGAGCTCCAGGAGTCCAACTGATAGGAGAGAGGAGAGGTTCTATGAACAAGGGACATTGAGATCATGAAGCCAGCCAGGCTGGTAGAAATGCATGAACTGTGGACCAATAACTGTGGAGCCCCCCATGGTGCTGGACTGGGCCCTCTGGAAGCTTGAGACAGTTGTTTGGTTTGAAGTGTCTGAGGGCCCCCAGGCAGTGGGATCTGGATCCGTCCCTGGTGCAGGGACTGACTTTTTGGAGCCCAGTGCCTGTGGTGGGACACCTGGGGCAGTCTTGGCGCAGGGAAGAGGGTCTTGTCCTGCCTTGGCTGATAGTGCCAGGCTCTGGAGACTCTCCATGGGAGACCACGTCTTGGAGGAGGTGGGAATGGGGGATGGGTTGACAGGGGGAGCTGGCGGGGCAGGAGGAGGGAGGAGAAGGGGATCTGAGGTTGTTATGTAAAAGAAGTGGAAAATCTTTTTAATAATAAAAAAGGAAAAAAAAGAATATTTGCTGCTTTTACTGTGGTCCCAGGTTCAGTTCCCAGTACTCATAGGGAGGCTTACAGCCATCTGTAACTCCAGTTCCAAGGCATCTGGAACATACTGCTTGAATATTCATAGCTCTTCTGAATGTTCTTAGCTCAATGCTGCTATAAAACAAACTCACTATTTGTCATTATTTTATGAGAAATTTTGATTCATTATTTTTGTTTGTTTGTTTGTTGTTGTTGCTGTTTTGAGACAGGGTTTCTTTATGTAGCCTTGACTGTCCTAGACCTAGCTCTGTAGACCAGGCTGACTTCGAACTCACATAGATCTGTTTGCCTTTGCCCCGCGAGTGCTGGGATTAAAGGCATGCAACAACACTACTCAGCTTTTATTCATTCTTAAATATGAATCTTAACTATTTAAGATATGTATATATATATATACATATATATGATTTTGAGGTGCATATGAAATACATGAAGGAAAAGCTTTCTTGAGAAGCTGACTTTGTAACCCAGTGCCCTCAACTGCTTGTCTCATGTTTACCTCACTCTTTCCCATACCTACTTTGCTTTATAAAATGAATAGGTTTTATAATACACTCTGTTGCACTTTGTTATGCAATCGTTTCTAGTATAACATCTATTTTATCAAAAGTAAAGTTCTTTGCATCTTGTGAGACACTAACAGTTCTGGCTTGGTGAGACATTCAGAAAACCCTTAGCAATTATTAAAATTGGTTAAATTTACATAACATAGACTTTATTTCAAGGTATCTGAGTTTAATCCATTCTAAAATACAGATGAAAATGAACATGAAAAGCAGTCAAATAAAAGCTTTTCTGTAATTAATATTTTCCAACTTTGACACAGTCTTTTTAGGAAAACGGACATCTCTAAATTGCCTCAATTTATTTAATTGAATCAACTGGACATATTAATATCTCTTGCTAGAACTAGAAACAATAGATGAGTGATACCATATTGCTGAATATTAAGTAATGTCTGAGGTTAAAATGAAAAAGAAAATTAACAAGCATTTTTCCACATACAGGTATTCAAATGTGCTTGTATAATACTCCCAGAGTTCTTGCTCTCCTATTCTATAATACTATTCAGATGTGTGCATATGCAGGTTTAGTTTAATAATATGATAATGTTTGCAAAGAGGCACCACTGTACTGCTGTTTTCTTACAGTTGCAAAAATCACTAAATTGAAGAAAAACTGTTTCATAGACAAAAGAAAACATATCTTTTGTCTTTCTTATAACTCTTCACCCAGTCCAACTGTAAACTTTTGTAATGAGCTCTCCCACAGTAGTGCCTAGTCTCTTGAAGTCTTTGTGAAACCTGCCGGGCCCGATCTCTTTGAATTTGAACATAAAAATTCTGGTTTGCCAGGCACTAGAACAATTTCATTGTTGTCCCCAGGCTTGCTTTCTCTAGGAGATCTCTTGATAGATGCAAAGAAAACTGATCAAATATTTGGCTTATAAATAATATTTGGAAACACCATATGACACAGAATCAGTTGGTTTATATTTGTGATGAAAAGTCATGAAAGAGAATGTCAGACAAACTTCCCTTCATCAGGGTCCCAGCATTTCTTTTTGGGTGTGCAGCTTTTCCAACTGTTTTATCATCATTATATAAACATTGTTCTCTCACTGAAGGACTCACATAGCAGATAATGTGCTTTAATCAAAACTGGACCTTGCAAGTTAAGTCTTCCAATGAAACAGAGGATTCATGTCTTGATGTCAAACCTGAAACTCCTAGTTTTGATCTTCCTGCCCAAGGAGAAACTAATCAGACAACATATATTGAAAATATTGACTAATAAAATTAGGCAGATGGGTTTTAGGATAGGAATTAATATGTTATTTTTTTCTGAATCATTTAAAATTAGTACACTATTGGTCTTAACCCCTATCAATTCTTAAATAGGAAATGGTATTAGGTATATATATTAAATTATTAAATGCACCAAGGTCTCCAATTATCTTCAATATTGCCACTATGAAAAAATAATGTCTGTGATTCTAAAAATTATATCTCTATTGTGTTTCATTTTATGTTATAAGTCATGATGTTTGGAAAGGTATACTGTGATTACTTGATGTCATTCTGATTGCTTTTAAGAACACAAGAGGATTTAAGTGAGTGATAATAATGAGGAAGCAAATGAGATTTAAGATGGTGTCACATTGTAGCCTAACAATAAACACATTATTAGGCTGTCTAGAATGCCCACTTCAGCCTAAAGCTATTGCTTAATGTATGGATTATCCTTAAAGGGGGCTGGGGTTAAGTCAAGATAAGACATTGTTTTCATGATTCTTCTCACACGTAATATGACATATTGCCACAAGGGAAATAAAAATGGTTACTAAATCAAAGTGTCTGTTGAGGTATTTCAAGTAAAATGATGAAAATCATGTTTTTGGCTTATTAAAAGCCTCCACACAACAGCCAGTGAATTCTGATTTGTATGTAACTGTATGTTGTAGATTCATTCTCACATTGAATCGTTCCTATCATCCCTGAAACTCTTGAACAATAATTCCTTCCCATATCACAGCAATAAAGTGAAAGAGACAATGGAATTAGAGAATGTTCTGTCAAACAAAAGGCTGCATTAAAATGCCCCTGGAGATCTTACAATAAAATGAAAAGATACTGCATTTGGTACTTCATTTCTTCAAGATCCTGAAGCTCTGAGAGAGAGGAAGGGAGAGGGAGATAGTTGGAGAGAGGAGAGAGAAAGAAAGAGACTGAACTGAGAGTGTAAGTAATACAATTGAATAGTGGAGCATGAGATGGGAGTGAGACCTGGACAGGATACAAGCATAATGGTATTACTTTGCTTCTGGATCTGTCAAAATATTTCCATAGTAAAATATGCCCCCTCAGGAGGCATTGACAGATGGAGTAAAGTAAAACAATCCACCGTACCTGAGAACCATGCACAGTGCCAGCTGGACCCATTTAGAGACTGTGAAGAAATGTCAGTCATTATTAAGGGAAGTCCTCTGAGACCAAGGAGCAGAAGATTGGTTTGAAAATGCCTCCCCTAAAGGGGCTCTGATAATGTACTGCAAGCTGAACCTATGACCATCATTCATTAACTCCTGTGCTAGAGGATCATTTTGTGTAATGCAGCTCCCACTAATACTGATGATCCATTGATTGTATTTCATGAACTACGCAATTCATTTGGAAATACAAGGGGTGGATGTTTGCTTGAGGCATTATATAATACTTCTCTCCTGAGAATTAATGTGTTAGTATTTGTAATGCACACTGAAGATGAAAATTGCTGTATAAATAATAGCCATTATCCTGTGATACACACAGTAGCAGCTACTCCATTAGGAAAAGGAAGGACACAATAATATATGACCATGGTAAGAAGTCAGATGTAGACTGTAATACCAGCAATGATCTGATGACACCATCCACTGAAGGAATCCACTTCCTTTAAAATGTGTTGAAGCTCTAAATCACATCTGAAGAAAGACTTCATGATTAGCTGACAGAGGGATGGAAGGAGGGAGAAGGAGAGAGAGGGGGGAGGTAGGGAGAAAGGGAGGAAGACACATACACACACACACACACAAACACAGAGAGAGAGAGAGAGAGAGAGAGAGAGAGAGAGAGAGAGAGAGAGAGAGTGCTTTTTTGCAGCCCCACTATGCAAGCAAGTTTGAAACCAGTATACTTCAATCTGAGGTTGGCTCCAACCCAAAAGATTACAATAGTAATGCCTTGCTCACTTCCAGCTTGCTAGCCCAGTAGTGTGAATGGACAATGTCCTTGATATTGTCACAACCTCCCTCAGACCACTGACATGACCTCTCCTGTGACTAGAGAAAGTTATAGATGACAAAACTCAAATTTAAGTTACAATTCACTTGTGATTAAAGTACAAATTTACTCAGAGGCCTTAATGGAAATGTGTGTCATCCAAAAAGGCCCACAGATCTGCCTCTCATTCCAAGAGTGAGCCACCAGAAGCTGTGCAGAAGTAGCATTTTGTTTAAAAAGCTTCTTAATGCTAAGTAGTGCTTAAGGCTTGAGCCTCAACTCTCAGAGAAGCTCTAAACTGGAATACATTTCTAAAGCAATTATACCTAGCTTTCAGTATTGCACACAGCCTCTGAATGTTGGCATATATTGATCATCTATTGCTACAGTCATCTCAAAAATACAGTGCCTTTTATAATCTAAAAGTAGGAAAGGCAGATACAGAATAAATGGACTGTTCTAAGAAAGGGTACATGTCAAACATAGAGCCATATGTAAATATTTTATTCATATTGGACGATTTACTCAGCCTGACAAATCCTTTAGTTTCTTCATGCAAAAGCAGAAAGAAGGCAATATTATGTGTAATGCAGAATACGGATATTAATGTAATTAACATGTATAGTTCTTAAAATATAATCTGGCACCTGTATTTAAGACAAAAGGAAATTTTCTTTCTGTCCTCTGTCTTTGTATAAGTCTCATGAATTTTCAAAACTTATTATTCCCATAGTCTGGTGATAAGCTTTTCTTGGCCTAAAGAACACATCTGTATTGGTAAATACCTAATAGGAGTATGGCCTTTGACAACAAAGGAATTCGATTTGTAAACTGTACTTATTTGTAACATTAAAAGGCCTCAAATGGAGATGAAACACTTCAGACAAAAGGATATTTATTTAATAAATGATTATTAACAATTACAAATATCTTCAGCATCAGATCCCAAACGTAGAGAAAATAATTATTTATTTTTTTTATTTTATTTGTGTGAGTGTTTTGCCTGCATGTATGTTTGTGTTCTATGTGTGTGCTTGGTGCTTGTAGAGGCCAGACAAGGGGCTCAGATCCTTTGGAACAGGAGTTACACCTAATTATTAGCTACGATGTGGGTGCTGAGGACTAAATCCAGGTCTTCTGTAGGAGTGACAAATACCCATAACTACTAAACCATCTCTCCAGCATAATAAAATACTTTTATATGTGATTCAGGATGAATTTAGTGACAGCACTACTCTGAAATACTCATGGGAATCATCCTTTTTCCCTTCCTTTTCTTCACCTCTCACATTCAATTTATTAGCAAATTCTGTGAAATATCTTTTTCCAAACATAATTCTGAGTCTACATACTATCACAATTTAAATTGCTCCATATCTAGCCCAAGCATGTGTCTGCTGAACTTCCACCCTAGTTAGCTTTGTATCTACTCTTGTTTAAAATTTGTTCTCCACACAGCCTACAAATTCAACTATATGCTAATGTAAACCTTCCAATGGCTTCCCATTGTAAATATAGGCAGATTCAAATCCTACCTTAGCATGAAATGCCATCAAAGATGTACCCCTTGCCTAGCTCTCTGATTTCATAGTATTATTTTCTGGGTCCAAGCTGCTCAAGTGACACTGACATTCATTATAACCCTTGACTACTAGAGTCCTGTTTTTCCTCCGAGGGAGCTTCATTTGCTATACTTTTCCCCATGAGTACTATTTTCCTACATGTTTTGTCTTGTTTCAGTCTTTTATGCTAATCATAGAGTAAATAATGACTCTTTAAAGGTATCTCCCCACACTTATCCCATTGACTTGTATGTGTGTGTAACGTGTTGTTCTTGGAAATTATTTTATTCAATATCTCTTTGAATGTCTATTGTTTTACCTCATTTGATGAATTCTATGCCAGGTCCTGATGTGCCTTGTACAGTAGTATACACTCATTGTCTCTTAAGGATTAACATGACTCAAAAATACCAGTCAGTCCATAAATATTTTTAAATGAATAAACCCCTTCTCCTATAAGTAACAGTTAGGGGGTCTTGATGAGTATAGCCTAGATCAGGAAAGAACGTAGCTGAAAATTATTAAGAAACTACTATTTAGAGACTGGTTATTCATCCTTTTTCCATAATGTAGAACTGTGGTCAGTCAAATGAAGCCAAAATGAGCTAGATTACAGATCAATATATGAAACACTTTTGTAATACTTTGTCTCAATGATGGACCCAAGAGCCTCACAGAGGGTGAAATTGTGTCATTAGAAATTTTCAAGCAGAGGGAAGAAAATACTTGACAGAAATACTATACATGTGTTTCTTCTCAGGGAGTAGAGTTGGACTAAATCAGCAATTCCAAAATGTCAGTCAAATAATGGCTAGTCTACGGAGAACAATACAGATGCCTGGAAGCACATGGATGACCTGACAAGGGGAGCCACAGTAATATGCATTTTCCACAAAGATTCTTATGTTTCAATGGAACCTTGGGAAGATTCTAAAAGAAACATTCCCTAAGGACTCATTGTTTTTATCTACTATTTTGCTAAAATCCCATTCAGTAAAACTGCTGGATTATCAATTCTTGCACAATTATAATACATAATAGGAATTCAGTGAATGTTTTTTGAGTCCATGGAGTATTTAACAGTAGTTGAATCAAAATATTCAAGTATATTTGTATAAATCAAAGGAGCCTTCTAAATGTTTCTATCAGGAAGGGAATGTAGTCTATACAAAGGATCAGGCTCAAATAATGCAAAAAGTTTGTCATTTCTCACTAATGACAGTTTCTTGAAATTAATGCTAATGCTAGCTTTTATCTAGTTGTGTGTTTTGTTTTGTTTTATAACAGTAAGACATGGAAGTGATAGGAGGTTTATTAGCACCCTGGAGTTGCCACAACAAATTTTCTATAAACTCTTTGGCTTGAAACAATGGAAGTTTATTCTCTAATTCTTCTGGAGATCAAAACTCTAAAACCAGGGTATCAGAAGGTCTACAGTGTTAGCACAGGGCACAAGAGAGATATCTGAACCTGCTATGGCTTCTACTGGTTCTTGGCCTCCTTTGCTTGTGAGAGCAGAACTTGAAACTCTGGCTCCATCTTTATGTGTCTGTTCTTCCTGTGTATTGTGCTTTGTTTTCCTTTCTCTTAGAATCAAGTTACTAGTCTCTGGGTTTAGGGCCTATCATAAAACCAAAACATAAAACCGCTCTTTGAGATTCTTAATGAATTTTGCTTCTTTTTCTTTGCTTTATTTTATTTATATATTTATTTATTTATTTATTTATTTATTTATTTATTTATTTTGAGACAGGGTCTGCCTGGGAAACTTGGATTAACCTAAAATTTGCTATGTATCCTGTGGAAACCCACAAAGGTTTTATAGTGAGATCTGAGCTTGCTTTACCCAGCAGGGCTGCATTAGAGGATTGCTTGACCACGTATGTGGTTACCAGGTGATTGGCAGTATCTCCACTTGGCTGTGCTAGGGGGAGGTCTTTTGCTTCACCCCTTGGCATTACTATAAAAGGCCATTTAGAAGAGACAGAAGGGGCTCGTGGATATTGATCCAGGCCTTCCCGATGCTATCCTGTGTTTCTATATGTTTCTCTCCCCTCTGTCCTTCTATCTAAATATTTCTCCCTCCTCCCTCCTCAAGAGTACCCTGGGGAAAAAGTGGGAGCAGGCCTCCCACAGATAAATGGGTAGGTCCCCACAGTAGTCAAGACTTGCCTTGAAGAGATTTTTTTTTTTTTGCCTCTGCTTCCCAAGTGTTGGGATTATATGTGTGATCTACCATGCCTGGAAACTTCCTGGTTTTTAATTATTGTCAATATCATAATAGCAATAAATATATCTGTATTTATTGAGAACTGGGACCAGGCACTGAGCTTAGTAATTTCCATGTATCACATGACCTGTCACATGTATCACAACCTTAATAATAATTGCTTTTATGTTTTTATTATTTTTGTCCTATACTCTAGACAACTGGGCCTCAGAGAGCTCAAGTAAAATAGCCAATAGTATACAAATTCAAAAACATAGATTCCAAATTAAAAGACATAGTTTTAGAGTTGGCATATTTATCAACTATCTGACACTGGCTGACAATGACAGAAATTCTTGCATCATTTGTCTCTCTTTTATAGTATATTGTATGTATTGTGTGCTCAGTGCAACTGAATACATGAATAAACTAGGTTAGTGCTATTGCAGCATTCACATTTTGTTCAGAGTTTCAGCCCATTTCTCTGTTCTACCTTCTGACTGTGTTGGTTTCTGTATAACATTACCACCTCCTTTGTGCCCACATGTCAGTACTGACATACATGCCATTCTTCAAGGACTTCTGTAATGCATCTAGATGGGCCTATGGTAGAAAGATTTTTAAAGAGACACATCTACAGGGAGACATGCTTCAAACAACTTTTGTCTTCAAACCAATTCAATTCAAATCATAATCTTCTCAAACCACTTCTGAAAACAAACGAGATGCTGCCACAAATATGCTGAAAATATTCCACTAGAATTGTTCATGTGTTAAACCAAGTAGATGTCAACATCTTCCCTACTTAAAATTATATTTTAACTAAGTCAATTTTTGTTTTAATCTTCCAATTCATACCCAAGAAAGGAAAGTACTCTATTTTATCAGCCTTGCTCCCCCTTTATCTTTTGGAAAGTAGTAATTAGTGTAACATTTCATTTCTAAATAGGGATATGATTCTGAAAATACAGGAAATTAGAGGTCAAGTATAAATTTGTCATGCATCTGTGATCCCAAACGTAGGCAGCAGTCAGTCAATGCATGCTGGTGGGGTCAATACTCCTATCACAGACTGGAAATGGCCTCCCTTGGCGTTATAAAGTGTACAACCTGTAGGGCAGTGTCTAGAGACTCTGGTCAGGAGAACTGATTTAGTGTAACAAAGGGCCAATTCAAAAACACAATTGATTACAAAGAGTACAGATCCACACCAGTGATATTTCAAGTTTTAGTCAAGTCAAAGAGACTGCGCCACCGGCAGCTTGTTAAACTTGATAGTAGTCTGACCCGGCTTTGATGAGCTGAGGGAATTCTAGTGAAGGGCAAAGCTCAGAAATTTGGAGTTTTATCTGAACCTTTTCTCAATTCTTCAAACCTCCAGGTGCTAGATACCTCATGGGAACTAGCTTTCTTTTGAGATTTTGTTGTAATTTCCATTAAAGATTGTTAAGAAGGAGAAAAATATCTTAAGAGAATAACTTAAGGCACTCCAGTACTTCCAGTAACAGCAGGAAACCTGGCCATACAGAAAGACTTGCTAGATCAAAGCCAGCCCTACAAACAAGGAAATGGTCATGCTGCTCATGGGCTTTTAGTGGCTGGGCACTTTGTGCTTCCTCTGCCTCCATTTCAAGACAACTGCTGCATAATCTCACCTGCTTAGTCATCCCATCTATTACCTGCAGTGATACCTATGTTTTCTGTTATACTTGATTAGCGCTTCTATCTGGGTATATTTTCCAATAGTTAATTCTTATTTCAGAAAAATTTCAGCTTGGCTTTTGTTTAGATATCTAATTTTCTGTATGTGATAAAGTTCAGAAGCAGACTATAAGACATGCTATGATTTATTAAATGTTTAGTGTATACCAGCAAAGAAGACTTCAGTAACATTTTGTGTCAGCGCTGGAAATCAAAGTCAGGACTATTTGACACCAGTGCCTATGCTATAAAAGTAGGGTGAAAATGTTATTAAGGTCATCAACATACTCTTGCTTATATTGGACACAGTGAAATACATACAATCCGATTTTCTCTTCTCTTTGGATCTTCATTATATATATCGCACCCCTCATTAGGACAAAAGGATACAGATCCATAAAAGCACTCAGAAGTTGTTCTAGCTGTACATCCCCATGAAATGAGAAAACAGAAAGTAGAAAATAGACATGATTAATTGCCCCACAGCCTGCCACAGTCATTCAGTTAATTCCTGATTCCAAAATTGCAATTTATTTACATGTATTTATGGCATGGAAAAGCTATGATGTTAATTTCCATGAATTTGTTATCAGCTTTAATTGTCACTATAAAAACAAAACAAAACAAAAAAACCCTTTTTCATGAAGTAAAAGAGTCATTGCTGTTTCCATCTGATAGCAAAAGAAACAGATACCTTGAGAAAAAAATGTGGTCATCCCCTTGAGAAGACTCATAGCATCAAAGAGCCAATTGGGCTGCAACTTATCTTTAAAATGCTGGCAGTTCCTGATTATTCAGATTTTTTGAACTGTCTATGGATTCTGGCAGACACTTACATTTTAAGTTTCTTAAATCGTGCACTGTGAAAAGCTACAGAAAATAATTTCAGTTGCATATAACTCTAAATTACAAGTAATGTGCAGCTACTCATCACTTAGTCTCAGCATGACCGGATTTGATAAAAAAAAAAAAAGTCACTGAAATATTTGTCGTATGATGCGCTACTGCCCTTCTCTATTCTCCCAGGGATTGTTTTGAGGGTTGTATATAGGAGATTACATTTTCACTAACCTATTCCTACATAACCCTGAATCACCTTTCCTTACACAAATTGATAGTTTTCTTGATATCAGAAATTTCAGAGATATTCAACTGTGTTGTGTTTCCTGGCTGTATAAAATCAGATATTCCAAACCAATTGCTAGACAAGGGGCATACAAATAGTTCGTGCATTGTGTAAACTAATAATAGATAGCATTTGATTTTTTATGATAGCTCTCTATTAGTCCTTTTACAATCGTGTATGATGTTAACAGCAATTAAAAAATATGTATCATCACCCCACTGAACAGACAAGAAAAGTTCAGCATTGAATTAAGGTCACTTTAATTTGGGTTATAGTCCAAATTACATGATCTTCAAATGTCTAAATTTAATTTAATCTTTCACCTTTGGGCATATTCCTTTGTCTTTTCCTTAGAGTGCAGAGGATGTGGGGTTTTTTGACTCATGTTCATTTTTTTCTCTTTTAATTTGTATTTTCTTTCTCAACATAAAATAATACCAACAAGAACAAAAAATAAAATAAAATAAAATGAACTTTCCTTCACTATAGAAATTCTCCAGTGTAGATAGCTAGGTTAAACTCAATACCAGGGCAAAGGTTCAAATGTGTTGATATTCTAGCCACTTTCAACTGATATTTCTTTCCTCCTGTATGCTTTTTCAATCTTTCTTTTCAAGAAGAAATGTGAAAAGAGGAGGCTTATGTAATGTCACAGAAATAACAAACCACAGAAGTCTGTTTTATTGCCTCTCCATGCCATTCTTGTAGCTAACAATCAAAAAGACAAGACTTAGGGCATCTTGTGCTCTTGCTGTCTACATATCAGATGGAAACTTTCCTCATTAGAAGGAACTTGCTAGAACATCTTCAGCTGAAAGTATAATTGAATATGCCAGCCTTGTTTACTGGTAGTTCTTTTCTCTTCATATTGCTAGGTTCTCTTACTCTATAGTTCACCTGTTCACATTGAACAGAGCTACATTTCTCTTTCTCTTTCTTTGTCTCTCTCTCTCTCTCTCTCTCTCTCTCTCTCTCTGTCTCACATCATTTATAAAGGTCTTTAAGTGTTCATGAAAGAAGGAGTTTTTATTAGTTTATAGAATCTGATTGTAACTGAATTCTGCTTGGACTACAGAATTTCTGGGCCCTGTTGACATTCACCCTGGCATTGCCCTTAGGATATATGACAAACATTTATGAATTTTAAGGATCATTCCTTCTCTTGATCCTTCAGCACAGAAAACATCCTGTAATGGAAAGAAAGCTATAACCATTTCCAACCTTAAGAGATGATATAGCCAAAGACTGACTATATACCCTACAAAATATTAGCATAGGACGGTGCAATTATTTCTAAAGAAAAGAGAGTAAAACAAAAATATTTCTTCTAATATTGACAAATATTTTGGGGAAATGATTGTTTTCCAAGTTATTTTACTTATTCTCTTTTAAAACATGGTTATTTCTATGAGTTTATTTTTATTTATAAAGTTTTCTTTTCTAAATTTTCATATATGTCTGCTAACACAGGGAGTCAGACCAGAAACTTGAGTAATTGAAGTATTGTACATTAATCTTCTCCTTTTGGACCACAGCTTCATTTTATAAGGAAGTTGGTTTCCTTTTCAACACAGTTTGGTTGCTTGTTAGTAAGTATATTATCTGACTCCCCAGAGGCCTCAGTCCATTGATAACAGGGAAGGCATTACTTGACAAACATAGGAGAAACTCATGATATGCTCCTTATGTTTGTTAGAAAAAGTGACAGCACAATTGTGATGAAGGGAATTGCTGGGAAGAGAGGCATGTGTGAAAATAATGATGGAGTCTCAGGATTTGTAGCAAGTTGGGTTTTTCCTCTAAACACTTAAATCAATTCACACGGTATTCAAACAAGTTTTCATAAGATTATTTCTAAGCTTCCAGTTCACATTTTTTCACAGAATCATAAATTTCTTCCTTTTCTCATTTTTGACTGAGTTGGACACATGCCATTTCATGAAGTTGATTTAATGAAATGAGAAGAAAAAAAGCCTATGGGAAAATATGAAGCTTTAGGAGTCTCTTACTGGGATACTCCAGAGGCAATGTCTGAAGACAGGACTATAGTCCTAATGGTATATCACATGCCTCAGGTTTGCAGACTTTCAAATTAGGAAACAAGCAGAAGCTGTGCCCTGTTTCCAACTCTAAACTGAACTGATCACTCATTAACAGGCAAAAGAGCATTGTGCTATTTGTAGTACTGCACTGCAGAATCCCAGCATCACAAGCATTAGAAGCAACAGCAGCAGCATCACAAGCATCAGAAGCAGCAGCAACACCGGTAGCAGCCTGAACAGCTTCCACTCCCAACCCTTACCAAGTAATGCCAGACCGAAAAGCTTTGAAGCAATGCTGGAGAGTTTCTGTTTCAGTAATGTAGAATGACCACTGGTCCAGGTTAAGTGTGGTATTTCTGCTCAGAAGGGAACCATAGAAAGAGATTAAAATAGGATTTTTATTTAAACCCTCAAGATCTATTTATTTTAAAGAGAAACTTTGATGAATTGGCTAAGCTAGGTAGAATACAAGCATTTAATCAGTAAAATGAATGCCATAAAAGGGAATGTGGTAGGTACAAAATGGAAGGATTTCAAAACTGAGCCCATTGTCTGCAAAATGTACAAGTTCTCACAACTCTACCTGGAACAAAACTCTTCTCATCTATCCAAGCATCAGTTGTTCCTGGGAAGCACTTCTGGATACTTTACAAAAGTAAACATATTTTCTTCCTGTCTGTGTTTGTTCTCACTAGACATTCAAATTCAGGTTCCATTATTAACTCTTCAAGGGCTATAGCAAACGGAAATTAAATAGAGGTATAATCATCTGTTAGCTCACCTCATTTTAGTTAACAATCATGATAATAACATTATATAAAGCATCTCATTTATGCCTAACAATAACCTTATGAAGAGAATGCAGTTACTCAAATATTAGTTAGAACACAAAAAAGCCACTATACTAATTTTCTTTAAGATAATTAAAGATCAGGGTTTAATCTGCTGTCTGAACAGAGGCTACACAGACAGCAGAGTGGATGAGTAAATTATGCATTAACATGCTTGGTTTTCAATTTACTATTAGTACATTTGTGGTGGTATTTTATCTATGTCCCCCAATAAAATTTATCTGAGGATCAGGGGAACAAGGTCAGCCACTAGCCTTGCAAAATTAGCACACTCCCTTACTCCTATCACCTAGCAATCAGAGTCTGTCTGGATCCCTGTGAGTTCCAGGTCACACTAGGAACAGTCAAGTGTGGAGACACATGCCTTTAATCCCAGCATCAACCATAGAATTCGGAGGTCTATACAGACAGACAGGAAGTGACAGAGATGGGCGATAGGAGGAAGTGATGTAGCTAGGCTGAAAGGGCCAATGGGAGAACAGAACAGAAAGAGATATAGACGTGGAGGTATAAGAAGTCAGAAGTACTCTCTTTTGGAAGCAGCAGCGTTTTTAAGGTGAGGCTGGTGGCTGTTCCTAATTCCTCTGATCTCTGTCAGACTTTCACCCCTATCCTTGGCTCCGTGTTTTATTTAACAAGACCATTTAGAAATTCATTTTACATGCATTTTTTTCAATTTATTCTTAGAAATATGCCTCTGAAATTGAAGAATATCTGCAAAATAAATGGAGTGGTTTGACATGGAGATCTGAGATGATCTAACACATATTTGAGTTTTAACTACGTAAAAGGGCATTAACTTACATTTTTCAAACATAAGCAAACAGAGAATACTTGTTGGCACAGTTCCATGTTCCAGAATTGTAATAGCCAATTAGTTATTGCTGAAGCAATCCAGAGACTTGGTTCCCTACAACAACTCTATCTAAAATTGCAGCAGCTTTGTATATTTCCAAAAATGAAAACTTAGATTTGTCATTTTGTACTTCATCTTTTGGCCTAGAACTAGCATTAACAAAAGATATGCTAAATGCTGTGATGCTTTAAATAAGCATGAATATTGAGTCATAAAGCATTAATAATATATTCATAGCCTCAGCATTTGGGTCCTATTGTTGAAGATAGCACCTATACAACTCATTGAACATGAGGAAGTCAAGCTGATGCCTACATAGAACCTTCATTCCTATGGATTAGTGTTCATGGTACTGGAAAGTACTCTGCATGCTACCAAAGCAGAAAGGAAAACACCAATTCAGCTAAAAACTCTTCAGTCTATAATGGTAACCTGCATGCAAGCTATGCTAGTGTAATAGTGGTACAACGCTTGTGGGAGTAACCAATCAATATCTAATTGTATTTAAGGCCCACTTCATGAGACAGATGAAACCACCCCAGGCAATGCTCAGATAGCCAAGAACCTGAGACTAAATAGGCTAGAGACCTAGGGAAAAGCCAATATTATTGTTCTGCTAAATGAACATAGCAGCAAAATGACTCCTAATTATATTGAGATACACTTATAGGTCAGTGTCTTGTCCAGCTATCATCAGAAAAGCTTCCTCCTACAGTATATGGTTATAAATACAGAGACCCACAACTGGACAATGTGCAGAGAGTGAGAAACCTTGGGTCTTTTGGTCCTAAATGGAATGTCTCCATCAATTCCCTCTCCTCATAGCTCAGGGAATCCTGATCAAGAAGAGGCAAAATGACTGTAAAAGTCAGAGGGGATGAAAAACACCATTGTAACAAGGTCTGCTAAACAGAGCAGGACCAATGCACATATGAATTCACAGAAATTGTGGCAGCATGCACAAGGCCGGCATAGGTTTTAGCCTGATGATATCCCAGTGCTGAGAATGGAAGTGGACACAAGCCCACATCCCTAACCCAGAGGTTGTATCTGATTGATAATGACTCATAAATAAAAAAATTGTGAGTTTTTTCTCTAACTGTCTTAGTCAGGGTTTCTATTACTGTGATGAAAAAACCATGACCACAAAGCAAGCAGAGGAGGAAAGAACTCATTTGACTTGTGCTTCTATGTTATAGTTTATCATCAAAGGAAGTCAAGACAAGAAGTCAAGCATGACAGGAACCTGGAAGCAAGAGGTGATGCAGAGGCCATGGAGTAGCGCTGCTTACTGGCTTGGTCTTCATAACTTGCCCTGCGTGCTTTCCTATAGAACTTAGGACAGCTAGCCCAGGAATGGTGCCACCCACAATAATCTGGGCCCTCCCTCATCAATCACTAATTAAGAAAATGCCTTACAGCTGGATCTTATGGAGACATTTTCTCAACTGAGGTTTCTCCCTTTCTACTGACTCTAGCTTGTCTAAAGCTGACATAAAACTAGCCAGCATACCAACAATCTCACTGGGTATACAAACCACTCATAAGGCTTAGCGTTAGATAGACAACAGAAAATGAACTTAATGGTATATTTAGAGGGTTTTGTACTCATAATCCTCCTTGTTTCTTTCTCTCTCTCTCTCTCTCTCTCTCTCTCTCTCTCTCTCTCTCTCTCTCTCCCCCCTCTCTCTCCTCTATTACCATGCAGGTCTTTTTTTCTCATATATAATATGGCTTCTGATTTTGTGTTTTTATAATATTTCTCCATTTACTAATATATATTCTTCTGTGTCTATGTGTTTCTTGTGTTTTTTTCTCCTTATTTTTCTGTTCATTTGTTTGCTTTGTCCTAATTAGGTTTATTTGTTTTTATTTTATTTTATTACCTTTTGTCTTTTTTATGTGTGTTTGATTTCTAATGAGATGGAGCCAGCAAGCGTATGGATTTGGGATGGTGGGGACGTGAGTACAATCTGGGAGGAGATAGGGAGGAGAAACCGTAATCAGAACATATTAAGTGAAAAACGAAAAATCTATTTTCTGGCTTTTTTTTTTTTTTTTTTTGGTTTTTCGAGACAGAGTTTCTCTGTGTAGCTTTGGTGGCGCCTTTCCTGGAACTCACTCGGTAGCCCAGGCTGGCCTCGAACTCACAGAGATCCGCCTGCCTCTGCGTCCCGAGTGCTGGCATTAAAGGCGTGCGCCACCACCGCCCGGTGAAAAATCTATTTTCATTAAAAAAGAAAAGAAGAAAAATGTATTCATTGCCTGCTAATGATGATGTATAAAGACATGCAATTATGTTACAAATAATTTACAACATATTTAAAGCAAAGAAGTTAAAACACATACATGACTCTTGTAAATGCATGCTATGCATATTAGTTATTTTTCTGTTGCTATAAGCACCATGACTAAAAACAACTTTAGCAAGAAAAGTTTTTTTGTTTTTTTTTAGCTTACCATTGCAAAGGAATAGTCCATAATGACATAGAAGGCATGGCCTCTTCTCAGGAAGAAGAACCTTGATGATCACAGTTTCATTTACATCCAAGAAGCAGAAGGAGAGAGATCAGGAACTAGAGTGAGACTATAAACCCTCAAAGCCCACCCCCATTGACAAATTTCCTCTAGCAATGTTTCACCTCCTAAAGGTTACATGGTCCCTTCAAATCCTACCACAACTAGGAAACAAGTGTTAAAATACTTAAGCTTATGTGGGACATGTCTCCTTCAAACTACCACATTGTGTAATTTTAGATTAACACATTTCATTAAAAATAACTTGAATGCATTCAAGTATCCAGTTTCAAATGAGAAGGAAGTTCCCAGAGTAGAGCTAAAATGGAATAATTGTTCATCTAAAAATGCTATGATAAAAACTAAAGATCAAAATTTTATGCACTACTAATACATAAAAATTGAATTCCACTTAATTAGTCTCTTAAAACCTAAATCCTGGGACTGGAAAGATGGCTAAGTGGTTAGGAGTACTTGCTGCTTTTCCCAAGGACCTGAGTCTTATCCTGAGCACCCATATCGGGGGACTCACAACCACCTGTAACTCTAGCTGCAGGGGATCAGAGGTTCTCTGGCCTCCATGGATACAGTACCTGCACATACTTGGTGCACATAAACTCAGCAGGCACACACATGCACATACATTTCTAAAATTAACTTAAAAATATTTAAAAGCCACAAAATCCCTAAAAGAAAAAAAAATAAACTAACTTGAAAGGAAGGCTAATTGTCCCATCAAAGGAGCAACTTAAATATGAGATGGTGTGCATAGTATTTTTTTTTCATTAAGTACTGAAATGGTTCCTCACACATTTATCTACTCCTTCTGTAAATTGGCTTTTTCCTGGTTTTAAAACTAAGTAAAGAAAACAAAAATGCTGAGTGATATTTTCTACATGGCTATATGCTCTATTTCAATCTCTTTTTGCTTTTCCTACAAAACATGTCAGTGTCCCAGTTTCTGCCATACTTTGGAGAAATCTTAAATTCTTTCTCAATACCATGCTGCTTCTTAGATGTGATTTGATGGTGGTCTTGATGTTTACATTTCTGGATAACAAGGATCTGAAGATGAAAATGACATGTACAATTTATTACTTTGCCATTTACAAATTCATATGTACCTGCACATACATTTCTAAAATTGTATGTATTGGTGTATAGTTTCTCTATAAAACTCATATCTAAGTTTCAAGATGTTTATTATGTAGCCCACATTAGCCTCTTTCCAACAAATGCTTTATGTTTGGGCAAATTCTGTTGGTGCTCATGAGCTTTAAAAATATTTCCATTTAAAGCTATCGAAGTATATTTTTATTGTGACTTCATTTTGATTTAAGGACTTGGGAAGGCCAAGCCTGAGTGTCTTCTATCTTTTCAGTTTTAACACCTTTTAGAGTACTCTGAGTACCCAAACTGCTTAATAAAAATAGGTGTTTAAACAAATCATACTTCAATTTCAAGTTCCATTCTCCAACCTCTTCAACTGGAACTGTATGATATTATTCACATTGCCTGAAGAAAGTATTTCCATGAAGTATAAAGAGCAGTGGATTTTCTCATTAGTCGGTAAACTTATAATTTTGACCTAAATCAGTGACTTAACACGAAAGAGGCTGCTGTTATCTCTGTCATGGGGTAAGAACTGAATCAAAATGGCAGAACTAGAATCAAAGACCAAACAGAAATTGGAGAGAGTTAAAAACAAGAATAACCTGAATGCTGCCCCATACTCCTCACTAAGTCCATGGAAATGTTCTTATCTTAATCTTTGTTACAAAACAACAAATGCAAAATTGATTCAGTCCTCAGTCAGGATCCACAAAGGCTTTGAGATGTGTGCATTTTATAACCTACAGTGTTAGGGAAAAAACAACAACAACATTAAAATGAAGCTTTTCTATTTGTTGTTATCCACTCCTGAATGGAAAGTTCTACATGCTTCTATCCCATACAAGATTTATTTCTTGAAACAGACCAAATGCTCCCTGAGTTCTTGTGATTTTTATTTCTGAACTGTTCTGTGAATCTCTGATCTTTCCTTTGCAAAGCTGGCTGACAGCATGAGGCCTTGTTTTCTGACTCAAAACATTCAAAATAAGGGTTTTGAATTGCAGATCTGTAATACAATTGGAAAATCTAAGTGAATCTTCAACTTTCTCACTTGAATTAACACGGGTTAGATTTATTATGGTGACTTGCACACACAATGTAAAAATAATAGAAAAGAATACAATTAAAATATGAGTCAGCTCAGCATAGGAGATGTGAAGAGTTCTCTGTTGCCTTTTACCTGGATTCTGGAACTGCCCTAAGTATAAAGATCAACCCTGATGTTACAACTATCATGTCTTTGGAAATATGACCGAATTTTAGCTAGATGCTGGCAGAGCTGCAGCTCGTAGTTCTTCCTAGCCAACCTAGTAGAGAAGCCAGAAGAGCACAAAACTAGGAATCTGAACACTCTCTCTCCTCTAGCCTGACCATCTGTGTGTGGACTCAGAGCATCAAAGTTGTGCAGCTGTGCTGATAATACCCTATTATGAAAAGGAATCATTTATCATCAGATAGAATTCATTTCCCTGCCTTCAGTGCCTATAGGACAAAGCTGAGGCAGAGGTAGGGGGCTTGGGTTTAAGTCAGTGTGGAGGAGATTCATCACATGTTTTTTTCACAAATATAAACTCATGATATAACAATGATGTTTGTTCTTGGAGGGAGTCTTTTATAAAATCCACCTGCATTGATTCAATTATCAACTTGCAGGTGGTAAGCACATGTTCTCTTGCAAATGTTTTGTGTCTATAATGTGAAGCAGTGTTCTTAAAATGTCAAGAGAGCAGTGATAACTCGCCTGGTTTTCCAAAAGCAATTTTGTTGAAAAAGACATCATCCACTTTGGCTCAAAAATTTTATAGGAAATTTAGGAGGTATAATATATGTATGTAATTTGTAAATACTCATACACTCATACACACATACTTAATGTCAGGGAGCATCTGTGTATGAAGTAGAGTTAGAACTAATTACTCTTCAAACTAGATCACTAAACGCTAAACTCAACTCATAAGCACAGAGTAAAGTTTCCACATATAGGGGCATTTTGCAGTCTTTTTTCTTTAGTATCTGAACATTTATATAGTAATGTTCTTCTTTTCCTTCCAACAGGGTCTTATGTATCTCAGTGTGCCTTTGATTTATCTGTGAAGCAGAGGATGACCTTGAACTTCTGATCTTTTTACCTCCATTTACAGAGTATTAAGAGTATAGGCATTGGCCACCATATATACAAACACACACACATACAAACACACACACACACACACACACACACGCACACACACACAC
>LZPO01000719.1:1884104-1895685 GCA_001675575.1 Neotoma lepida | reverse complement strand
AGCTTTGGCGGCGTCTTTCCTGGAACTCACTTGGTAGTCCAGGCTGGCCTCGAACTCACAGAGATCTGCCTGCCTCTGCCTCCTGAGTGCTGAAATTAAAGGCGTGGCCACCACCGCCTGGCTTTGATTTACTCTTATGCTAAGTCACTTAGCATGCAGATTACTTTCAGTGTTTTTGTTCATTTAATTCACTGTGTCTCCTTAATATCAGCGTATACTTTAGAATTACCCTGAGTGCACAGAACATTAGCACAAGTGTGTGTATAGTTACAGTCATGCTAGATTTAGACGATGACTTACTTCACTAGGGCAGGTGAGATGGTTTCACAATCAAGGAACAGACTTTGGTTCTGGAATCAAGATGTGACAATTTTTTATGGCAATAGCTCTGGTATCTCTGAGGTAGGCTGGCACCATGCTGCTCTAGAGCTGTGTTCTGTAATATGGCAACTTAAATGGTAGCTGTGATTCTGAAGCAGTGTTATACTTGGGGATGGAAAAGATGGCAGCTTCAGTCCTAACAGCCCTAAAGCAATATAAAAGGCAAGTTTTTTGAGTGGTATAAGCAATACATTTTATCTCTCTTTTGATTATTACTCAAAGAGAATGGATTAATAACAAAAAATAAGCGTGCACTCAACAGAAAAGGTCACTAGAGACCATGTGTTTTTGTTGTTGAATGTCTGATATTAATAGTCATTATATTTCTTCTGTGTTTGTAGCCATCTCATGGCATGTCAGTTATGTGGTTTGGAGCATAAATTTTTAAACTAAAGCTATTGTCAATCTTATTGACTCCACTATATTTTTGCATATTACTTAAGGAGACACTAACCCTCCAATGATTATTTTGGTTTGTGAATAGCTGTCTATACTTATTCTGTATGAGTTAAATGAAGGTTGTTGATATCTCCTATGTTCCTGATTTGGTCATTTCTTTAGCTTATTCATCACCTTTGTTTCAACTATTTGAATGGCTACGGTCAATTTATATGCCTCCATTTTTCTAACAGTTTTGGCAGATTTTTTTTTTTGCTTAATTTTAGAAACTGTTCCAGAAAAAGGAAAAGGATCAAACATTTTAATTTTTTTTTTTGCTTAATTGTTTGGGTCATATTTCCCTGTTTCTCTTTGTGTGTCATAAGTTTGTATTAAGAGTGACATATTAAAAAAAGCCCAAGGTCATCTTGTTCAATCATTGTGAATAGGAATTAAATACTTTCTTTTTGTAGAAATTATTGAAGGTCTCTGAAATCTTAGAGGAAAAAATTATTTCTAGGAAACTTTGCTACATTTTTCAATTAGAAATTTGTTTTCTTTTCCAGGGACTCATATTATCTTGCTTCTGCTGATACGTATGTAGCTGTCCATATCATCCTCATGACTGGAAATGTAATTATAATATAAGCTCAGAACTAAAAATAAAATGTCATGACAGCATAATAATCAAAAGATTTATAAAATTACATCTATGAAGATTTTTTTTTACACTGACACAAGTAGTATATTATGATTTTAATTTTTCTCATCAAAATATCTTCAATATTTTTACCTATAAGTAAAAATTGGGTCATTTGCTAGTTAACTATCTATGTAAATATTCCAGAATGCATAAAAATATTAATAATAGAAAAGTGTTACATTTTATCAGATTCGTATCTAGCATTTTAGTCAAATTAGTTCTCACAGTAACCTTTCAAAGAAAATAAATAAATGAAATCAGCTGAGTTGGAACCTGGCCTTTTTAACAGTGAAATGCAAACATCAGTCTTGAGGGATTTAATTCCTTCATGGAGTTGCTAAAATACCTGTCTGTGCAACTGAAAACCTGGATGGCATTTTAGGATTCAGTATATTGAGTGTCATTGTTTATCTTGTCTCAGTAACACTTCTCACCTTTCTTTCAGTGTCTCTGGTTTGATGTCCCTGATTTCAGAGTCTCCATGTTGCTGTACATGTGGAGAACANCTAATGAATAGGCCAGTTTTCAAGTACTCTTCCCATTTAAACTACTGAGTTACCTATGTCTTCTGAAATAACCAGTGTTTTCAATTGAGACATTCTGATGTTCTGATAGTGCATGAAACAAATTGATTACTGTTTTGAATTTCCTTCTGCAAGCTTTTAGATCATAGGTTTTAAAAATAATTACTTCGTATGTCATCATCACCCATCTGTCCATTATAGATATTTCTCAAGCATTTGGGCATCTGTCATCTGCCTTATGATTGTAGATGTATCCTCTTAAAATTCAAGTTTTTGCTATTTCAATGAACTTTTAAAAGTAATAGTAGATGCAATCTACTGTGTTTGATTAGAAGATACAAATGATTTAGTTCTTCAATTTGTGATGTTTAAATACAACTTTGGACCATGGCAACAAATGTTTTTTAGTATGATTGCCTCATAGTTGTTGCTAAGTACACAACTGGTCGCATTAAGGAATAATGAATCTTGTTAATTATAATGACAATTCAAATCAACAGTTTTTCTTTGATAATATTTCCTCATCTCTGGCAATAAGTGTTAAAATATCTAATTAATGATCACATCTATTGTATTACAGATATTCAAAACAATTCATCGTTGGTTGATTTAGCCATGCTGTGAGATAAGATTGCAGTTTTATTTTTAGAAGAAATTTGACAAAACATGCTCACTTTTTGGATGAATATTAAGAACTTATATGGATTGTAATATTACCAAGTAAAGCACATTGCAATTCTTCCTCAGAACAATATAAGAAAAGGAGCCATTATGGATGATTTTTCAGTTATCCAAATGACTAGCAATTACCTTTTACCTATTTTTAGTGAAAAAAGAAAACCTGATATTTTTTATCAAGCACCTAAACCCAGCATTCTTTGATCAAGAGAAAGTTTGAAGTACAATGAAGATTTTAGCTTTATCTTTAAGTATAATTTTAAAAATTAGTACTAAATGAGACTTGCTAAATAATTTTGTTTGAAAACTCAGTTGATAATAAAATGTAAATTTTATGCTCTTTTAAACAATGGTGATAATTTAGGAACTAATTTATTACCTTGTAATTTGACTAGTAAATTTAAGGAAATGGGTTGACTGGGTATTTTAATTTTCCTTAATATTTCCCCATCCATAGCCCATGGTTCATCACTATGGATACGAAATGGGCAGTATTTAATAAAAATGTTCTTTAATACTTATCTGTGCTCTTAATGCATTCTGTATAAACAGCATCATTCAAAGTAGAAAATTACTGGATTCATCTGAAAGCCACGTGGACAATGAAGTTTTCATTGCAGTGCTGTAAGAGTTAATCACATTATGAAATCCCTTGGCTACATTGTTCCATTATTTGTTCAAACATTATTATAAATGCTTTTGTGAAGGTGTTTTCTGGACGAGATTAATGTTTTCATGAGGATTTATTGGGAGCAGATTATTTTCCAAGAGGTTGGAATGTATCTTCCAACCTGATGAATGAGCTTTTCAGAGAAAGAAGGAATTCTAACATCACTGCCCTCACACTTGAAATGTAACCCTTACCTGAGAGTTTAGCATGTTGGACTACTTTATTAAATTGTGAACTTGAACATGCTATTCCTCCAGAATCTTGTGAGCCATTTTCTTATATCATTATTTATTCCTTTCCCATTACAATACACCCCGACAGCAGTTTCCCCTCCCTTCAGTTCTCCAAGTCTCTCTCCCCCTCCTTTTTCCTCCAGATCCACTTCTCTGTTTCTCTTCATTGAAAAGAACAAGCCTCTCAGCAATATCAATTGAACACTCCATAACAAGATACAGTAAGATTCGGCACAAATCCTCATATCAAGGCTGGGTGAGGCAACCCAGTAGGAGCAAAAGGATCCCAAGAATTAGCAAAAAGCATCTGAGACACCCTTACTTCCACTGTCAGGAATTCCCCCCACCCCAAACACCAAGCTAAACAAAACATATTTTCAGAGGACCTAGTACAGACCCGTGCAGGCTCTGTGATTGCCCTTTCAGTCTCTGTGAGCCACTATGAGCCCTGCATAGTTGATTTTGAGGGCCGTGTTCTCCTTGTGTTCTCAAGCCCTCTGATGAACCAAATTATTAAATCAATCTCTCTCTCTCTCTCTCTCTCTCTCTCTCTCTCTCTCTCTCTCTCTCTCTCTTCTTCTTCTTCTTCTTCTTCTTCTTCTTCTTCTTCTTCTTCTTTTTCTTCTTCTCTCTCTTTCCCATCCTTGCCTCTCCATTCCACACTAATATTCAAGATAAATAGATGAATACTCCAACAAATAAATGAAATAAGGCACTGAATAAACAGTTTTTAAAATAAATAAATATGGCTGTTGCTGCCATGAAGACCAGTCTTCAGCAGCTCAGATATTGAGACGGAACCACTTGCCTTTTCTATCTGAGGGAATAAAACATAATTCTCTGGGGCTGGCAAGAGGGGCAAAACAACTCTCTGGGGCCCTTGAAAAAGGAACACACACACACACACATGCGCGCGCACACACACACACACACACATACACACACTCACAATCTCCAACATGTCAGGATTTCACCTAGGATGCAAAGGAATGGCAAGCCTCAAGCAGGTCAGAGAAACTGCAGAGGAGATGCTGAGCAAGTGAACTACTGGGAACTATTGGGCAAGCAGACACATGAGAACTTTTCTGAGGGCCAAAGCTTAGTTCTTCATTTTCTTATTAGTTCTTCATTGTTTTTCTGTTACTTGTTCTACTCTGTTCTTTTCTTGTTCTGTTCTACCCTGATGTTTCCCTTCTGTCTCTCTTGATGTCTACCTTCTAGCTTTTCCATAATGTCTTTCTTCTACATCTTTCCTGGTGTTTTCCTCCTCTTATGTCTTTATTTTTTCCCTTAAAGCTTATATACCCCAGCAAAATCTTTCAAGCAGTATAAAAACTACAATGTGCTTACAATCTATTTTTAAAGTGAACTATTACAATGAATACAACTAAAAGCAACATGTTTTTCATGTATGTATTACAGATGAAAAACAAGTTGTCAAGAACCCACATACATTCATGTCCAAGCAACTTATTATAGATTAATGGAGTGTAAGCAAGAAAGGTATTTTCCTCAGCCAGTTCTTTTGCTATCCGGCTGCATTTTGCAGTTACAAAGAAAGGATCAGTCACTTTATTATTCATCACAAAAGGTAATCTTATAAAAAAAATCTTAAAATAATCACAAATCTAAACTTTTATATATGAAAAACAGCCAATTAGCTCTACTTTAAATCCTCAAAGTTCATACCCACTCATCAATTGGTTTTTATTAAATCATATCAGGAAACTGAGAGCAGAAGTAGGTACAAGGAATTAATCATTGCCTTTAGTCACCAACCCATCCTAGCAAGAAAGCCACATCAGCCAGCAGTAGCCAGGCTGTCATTGTTCCTGATCCCTGACCTCAATGAGTCGCTTGCTCAGCTATTAAACTATTCCTTTCTAAATTTTAAATGTTTACCAATATTTTTTACCTCAAAGCCACTAACAAAAACATCTTAATCTAACCTTAAATCATTTTTTAAAACTTTGTTTTAGCCATGATGCACACTGAAACTTGTGTAAGAACCTGAGCTATCTTAGCTTCTGGGACTCAGTTGTCTTTTTTTTCCATTTATTTATTTATTTATTTATTAAAAAGATTTTCCACTCCTTTTACATACCAACCCCAGATCCCCCTCTCCTCCCTCTTCCCACCCTGCCAGCTCCCCCCCTCAACCCACCTCCTCCAAGGCAAGGTCTCCCATGGAGAGTCTCTGGAGCCTGGCACTCTCAGCCAAGGCAGGACAAGACCCTCCTCCCTGTCTAAGACTTTGCCAGATGTCCCACCACAGGGACTGGGCTCCAAAATGCCAGCACCAGGGAAGGATCCCAATCCCACTGCCTGGGGACCCTCAAACAGTTCAGGCCAAACATCAGTTGTCTTTCTTAATCATTAGCCTAAGCTACAGTCTATATGGCTCCTCAAGAGAGACTCATAAGTCCTATCTGTGTGCCCCTTACTTGTTCTTATTTTCTATCCTCTGGAGCTCTGCTTTGGGAGCCACACCATATCTTGCTTTTACCTAAATTATTTTTCCCACCAAACTAACCTTGATCATAGTACCTTACAATATTTATTACAAACCCTCAATCATCAACATTCTATTGAAACTAATAATATTATTGTATAAAATCATAGCTTCAGTTCAATAGTACAATTTAAGAGGAAATCATCTTCAAAATAATCCACAGGTTAAAAATGCCCACTAGAATAGGATATTTCCATGAGAATATCACACTACATTAAAGTCTATGGGCATCTCGACATACCCATTCACACCATGCCAGATACCAGAGATAAATGGCAGTGGCAAACATGTAAAGGCATGGCAATAGCAAGAGATATTCTGGATCATAAGCCCTTGGGGGCTTGCCTATCCGTGATTTACCCATCAGTGCTTTGCTCTCTGGTGGGCCGATATCCAGAACTTCAATTGCCACCTGCTGCTCCTCTAACACAGCCACCAGCATATGGCCATTGAATACCTGCAAGTGTCCAAGATCCTTAGCCATCAGATTCTATTTCATCCATGTCTAATATCAAGAAAACAGATGACAATAAATGCTAGTGAGGATGTGAGGAAAAGAGGTATCCATATGTCCTGCTCATTGGAAGTGTAAAATGGTGCAGCCAACATGAAAATCCAAATGAAGATATCTTATATAATTAAAATAGAACCACCATGACTTCTTCCTATTTCTTATTTTCATCCTTTTGTTTTTCTCTTGTCTTACAGCTTGAGCTATGGTTTTAAGCATTATAGTGAACCAGAGTACATACAATTTTCTTGTTCCAGACCTTAGAGGATATGCTCTCAGTTTTCCTGAACTTAATATAAGGTCTACAGTTTTGTCTTATACAGCCTTTATTATGCTGCAATATATTTTGTCTACTCCTAGTTTCTCTAAGTTTTTTGTTAAGGAAACTTTTATGAAGGCTTTATCTGCATCTACCAAGATAAACCTGTGTTTTATATCCCCAACTCTATCTATGCATTATATTACAGATATTGATTTATATATATTAAAAACAACTTTACAGCCCTGGGATAAAACCAACTCAGTCATTATGTATCATCTTCTTAATGTGTTCTTAAATTAAGTCTGTCAGAATTACATTAAACTTTTTTTCACTTATGTTTATCAGAAACCTTAGTCTATAGTTTTCTTCATTTGTTGTGTCTTAGGGTAGTTGGAATGTAACTGGCCCCCATAAGGTCATAGGGAGTAGCACTTTAAGGAGGTGAGCCTTTGTTGGAGTAGGTATGGCCTTGTTGGAAGAAGTGTATCATTGTGGGGGTGGGTTTTTGAGGTCTCCTATGCTCAATCTACATTCAGTGTAGAAGTAATTCACTTACTGTTGCCTGCAGATCAAGATGTAGAACTCTCAGCTCCTTCTCCAGCATCATGCCTGCCTGCATGTCACCATGTTTCCCTCCATGATGATAATGGAGCAAACATCTGAAACTGTAAGCCGCACAAATTAAATGTTTTCTTTTGTAAAAGTTGCTGTGGTCATGGTGTCTATTCATAGCAAATGAAGCCCTAACTAAGACATGTCCTTATCTACTTTTGTTATCAGGGTAATGCTGAATTTATAGAATGAGTTTAATAGTACTTTGTGAAAAACTTTAAAAACATTGCTATTAGGTTTTTTTTTAAATGTTTGGTAGTGAAACCATCTGAACATTTCCTTGTTGAGAGACTTGATTGCCACTCAAATTTTATTGATTGTTATGAATCTATTTAAGCTACCTATATCTTCTTAAATTTTATTTTGTAGTTCATATGTCTAGGAATTCGATATCATTCAGGTCTTTCTGTTTTTGTAATGTAATTTTAAAAATGCTATAATGATTATCTGGTTTGTATTGCACTCTCTAGGAGCCTCATTATTTTAATTTCTAATTCATTAATTTGAGTATTTTATCATCTTATTTTGGTTATTTGTGATAGATGTTTGTCAACATTGTTTATTTTTGAAAAAAAAGCAACTCTGATGGATTCCATATTGCTCCTTTTCACCTTCATTTCATTAAATTTGTCATAATGTTTATATAATTTCTTGTTTTCCATTGTGTTGTGTGTTTGGTAGTTCTTATTTTCCAATTCTTCGCAGTTTGTCATTAGGTTATTTATTAGGTATCTTTTGAGTTTTTTAATTGATTAGATTTTATTTTTGAAAATATCATATAGGTGTGTAGTACAGTCTGTTTACACTCATCCTTTATACTCTTATATTGAGTCCTCCCACACCTATAATTCCCCCATCCTCCAAACAGGGCTCTTTTTCACATTAATAACTTTTTGTTTTGTAACAATCTGATTTTTTCCAGGAGACTCTATTTGGCCATTGGCTTACAACTGTCCATTTCAGCCTGTTAGGCTCACCATTTATTACACAATTAAAGACAAAGACATTAGTGGCTAATAAATCAACATAGAATGGTGATGCCCTATAAGCTATTATGATTGGCTGATGATATGACCTGTTTGTGCTGGATGGTCCTGTGCAGACAAATGCAGTTGCCTTGAGATTATTTATGCAATGGTTGCATCGTATATGGAAGTAGCATTTTACATTTCTACCTCTCTTCCACGTCTTACATTCTCTCTGCTTTCTTTTCCACAGTGCTTCATGACCCCTAAAAGGATTAGTATGAAGATTCTTCTTATGATTGAACACCCAACCATCACTTATTCTAAGCATCTTAAGTAGTCAATGTTCACTGCAAAAGAAATTTCTTTAGTTAGCAATCAGAGTAGCATTTTTCTATGGATATAAGCATAAATATTTAGACAGCATTTTGGTGGAACGTAAATTTAACAAAGCCATACTAGTGAAGTCCCCTCTTCAGGCTATAATCCCCAAGTCTGAGTTTCTGACGAGGTTTACAATGCCAGACATATATTCTTTTCTGTGGAGTGTACTCATCCAAGATGAGAATGGTTGGTTACAATCATAACAACAATGACACTATTGAACCAGTTGGTACACCTTGCCTTGCAGGTGTCTCTTCACAACAATAGAAACCCTACTAAGACAGTTTCCATAAGATCTTGAGTTAGGCTATCTTATAAGGCATTTTCTTAATTAGTGAATGATGTGAGAGGGCCCAGCCAATTGTGGGTGATTCGATCTCTCTGCTATTGGTTCAGTTTCTATAAGAAAGAACAATAAGCAAGCCATGGGGAGCAAGCCATTAAGCAGTACCATTCCATGGCCTCTGGATCAATTCCTGCCCCCAGATTCTCTCCCTGCTTCATGTCCTGTCCTGACTTCCCTCAGTAATGGAGTATGATATAGATATGTAAGCCAAATAAATCCTTTCATCCACACCTTGATTTTGATCATGGTGTTTCATCAGAGCAATATGGCCTACTAACCATCTTCCCTTTTAACACCCTTTTTCGATGGACCCATACTAGTTTCCTAGCTTCTGCAGGTGTTCAAGGTTAATCATATTTAAAACAAAATGGACAAAGCTAAGATTCACATTTGTGAGATAACCTATTTTTCTGAACTTGTGTTACCTCACTCAGTATATTTTTTCTAGTTCCACTTTTGACCTGCAACATTCACACTCACTATATTTTTTCAAAAATATTTTATTTCATATCTAATACTTTTTTCTTTTTCTTAAGTTTTTTGCAGATTCCCCTCTCCTCCCTCCTCCCACCCCTCAGCCTTCTCCCCCAACCCACCCTCCATTCCCCTCTCCTCCAAGGCAAGGTCTCCCATGCGGAGTCAGCAGATCCTGGCACACTCAGTTGAGGCACCTCCTCCCTAAACCAAGGCTGCTCAAAGTGTCTCACTATGGGCACTGGGCTCCAAAAAGCTGATTCAGCACCAGGGACAGGTCCCGATCCCACTGCTTGTCTGGGGGTCCCCAAACAGTCCAAGCTAGACATCTGTCTCACCTATCCAGAGGGCCCAGTCCAGTACCATGGGGACTCCTCAGTTATTGGTCCACAGTTCATGTGTCTCCACTAGTTTGGCTGGCTGTCTTTGTACACCTTCCCATCATGATCTCATCCCTTTCTCATAGAAGGCCCCCTCTCTCCCATTAATTGGACTCCTGGAGCTTGGCCTTGGCCTCTTGCCTGGCTATCAATGTCCTCATCTGCCTCCATCAATCTCTAGATGAGGGCTCTATGATGACAGTTAGAGTGTTCATCCATGTGATCACCAGAGTAGGCCAGCTCATGAACGCTGTCGATGATTGCCAGTCATCCTTGTGGATTCCTGGGAACCTCCCTAGAACTCTGTTTCTTACTATTCCCATGATGTCTTCATTTATCATGGTATCTCTTTCCTTGCTCTTCCACTGTGTCCCTGTTCCAGCTTGAACCTCCCCTCACCCCCCCAGTCTGTCCATGTAGATCTCTTCCATTTTACCATCTCTGGGTAATCCAGGCATCCTTCCTAGGGTCCTCCCTGGAGCTGTGTGTTGCAGTCTGTTTATCCTTTGCTTTACATCTAGTATCCACTTATGAATGAGTACATACCATGTTTGTCCTTCTGGGTCTGGGTTACCTCACTCAGGATGGTATTTTCTAGTTTCATCCATTTGCCTGCAAATTTCATATGGTCATTGTTTTTCTCTGCTGAGTAATGATCCATTGTACATATTTACCACATTTTCTTAATCCGTTCTTCAGTTGAGGGGCATCTAGGTTGTTTCCAGGTTCTGGCTATTACAAATAATGCTGCTATGAACATAGTTGAGCAAGTGTCCTTGTGGTATGATTGAGTATTCCTTGGGTATATGCCCAAGAGTGGTATAGCTGGGTCTTGAGGAAGATTGATTCCCAGTTTTTTGAGAAACTACCATATTGATTTCCAAAGTGGCTGTACAAGATTGCACTCCCACCAGCAGTGGAGGAGTGTTCCCCTTGTCCCACAATCTCTCCAACAGGAGCTATCTTCATTGTTTTTGATCTTAGCCATTCTAACAGGTGTAAGATGGTATCTCAGAGTCATTTTCATTTGCATTTCCCTGATGACTAAGGATGTTGAGCAATTCCTCAAAGTCTAAGCCATCTGAGATTCTTCTGTTGAGAATTCTCTGTTTCCCATGTGGCCCATTTTCTAATTGGATTGTTAGATATTTTGATGTCTAGTTTCTTGAGTTCTTTATATATTTTGGAGATCAGCCTTCTGTCAGATGTGGGGTTGGTGAACATCTTTTCCCATTCTGTAGGCTGTTGTTTTATCTTATTGACCATGTCCTTTGCCTTACAAAAGCTTCTCANTTTCAAGAGGTCCCATTTATTAATTGTTGCTCTCAGTGTCTGTGCTACTGGTGTTATATTTAGGAAGTAGTCTCCTGTGCCAATGTGTTCAAGACTACTTTCTACTTTCTTTTCTATCAAGTGCAGTGTAGCTGGATTTATGTTGAGGTCTTTGATCCACTTGGACTTGAGTTTTGTGCATGGCGGCAGATATGGATCTATTTGCAAACTTGTACATATTGACATCCAGTTATGCCAGCACCATTTGTTGAAGATGCTTTCTTTTTTCCATTGTA
>LZPO01000719.1:1872917-1883784 GCA_001675575.1 Neotoma lepida | reverse complement strand
GAATTGTGTTGGGATTTTGATGGGGATTGCATTGAATCTGTAGATTGCTTTTGGTAAGATTGCCATTTTTACTATGTTAATCCTACCTATCCATGAACATGGGGGATCTTTCCATTTCCTGATATCTTCTTCAATTTCTTTCTTCAGCGACTTAAATTTCTTATCATACAGATCCTTCACTTGCTTAGTTAGTGTTACCCCAAGGTATTTCATATTATTTGTGACTGTTGTAAAGGGTGTTGTTTCTCTGATTACTTTCTCAGCCCATTTATCATTTGTGTATAGGCGGGCTACTGATTTTTTGAGTTAATCTTGTATCCTGCCACATTACTGAAGGAGTTTATCAGCTGTAGGAACTCCCTGGTACAATTTTTGGGGTCACTTATGTATACTATCATATTGTCTACAAATAGTGAAAATTTGACTCTTCCTTTCCAATTTCTATCTCTTTGATCTCCCTTTGTTGTCTTATTGCTCTAGCTAGAACTTCAAGTACTCTATTGAATAAATGTGGGGAGAGTGGGCAGCCTTTTCTTGTTCCTGATTTTAATGGAATCACTTTGAATTTCTCTCCATTTAATTTGATGTTGGCTGTTGGCTTGCTGTAAATTGCCTTTATTATGTTTAGGTATGTTACTTGTATTCCTGAGCTCTCCAGGACCTTTATCATGAATGGATGTTGGGTTTTGTCAAAGGCTTTTTCAGCATCTAATGAGAGATCATGTGGTCTTTTTCTTTCAGTTTGTTTATATGGTGTATTACATTGACAGATTTTTGTATGTTGAACCATCCTTGTATTCCTGGGATGAAGCCTACTTGGTCATGGTGGATAATTTTTTTGATGTGTTCTTGGATTCAGTTTGCCAAAATTTTATTGAATATTTTTGAATCAATGTTCATGAGGGAAATTAGTCTGTAATTCTTTCTTTGCTGTATCTTTGTGTGGTTTGGGAATCAGGGTAACTGTAGCCTCATAAAAATAGTTTGATGATGTTCCTTATGTTTCTATTGTGTGGAACAATTTGAAGAGTATTGGAATTAGTTCTTCTTTGAAAATCTGGTAGAATTCGGTTCTGAAACCATCTGGTCCTTGCCTTTTTTTGGTTGGGAGACTTTTAATGACTATATTTCCTTAGGGCTTATTGGTCTATTTAAGTAAGTTTATCTGGTCTTGATATAATTTTGATATGTGATACCTATCCAGAAAATTATCCATTTCTTTCAGATTTTCCAACTTTGTAGAGTACAGGTTTTTGAAGTATGACCTAATGATTCTCTGGATTTCGTCATTGTCTGTTGTTATGTCTCCCTTTTCATTTCTGATTTTGTTAATTTGGATGCTCTCTCTCTGCCTTTTGGTTAATTTGGATAGGGGCTTGTCTATCTTGTTAATTTTTTCAAAGAACCAGCTCTTTGTTTCATTGATTCTTTGTATTGTTCTCTTTGTTTCTATTTCATTGATTTCAATCCTCAATTTGATTATTTCCTGCCCTCTATTCCTCCTGGGTGAGTTTACTTCTTTTTGTTCTAGAGCTTTCATGTATGCTGTTAAGTCACTAGTGTGAGATTTCTCCATCTTCCTTTTGTGGGCATTTAGTGCTATGAATTTTCCTCTTAGCACTGCTTTCATAGTGTCCCATAAGTTTGGGTATGTAGTACATTCATTTTCACTGAATTCTCAGAAATCATTCATTTTTTTCTTTATTTCTTCTTCACTCATTGGTGATTCATTTGAAGATTATTCAGTTTCCATGAGACTGTAGGCTTTCTGCAATTTTTGTTGTTGTTAAAATCTAACTTTAAGCCGTGGTGGTCTGATAAAATACAGGAGGTTATTCCAACTTTTTTGTATCTATTGAGATTTGCTTTGTGACCAAACATGTGGTTGACTTTAGAGAAAGTTCCATGGGGTGCTGAGAAGAAGGTATATTCTTTTGTGTTAGAGTAGAATGTTCTGTAGATATCTATTAAGTCCATTTGAGTCATGACTTCTGTTAAGTCCCTTATTTCTCTGTTAAGTTTCAGTCTGGCAGATCTATCCANTGGTGAGAGTGGGGTGTTGACATCTCCCACTACTAGAGTGTGGGGTTTGATGTGAGAGTAAAGCTTTAGTAATGTTTCTTTTACAAATGTGGGTACCCTTGTATTTGGGGCATAAATGTTCAGAATTGAAACTTCATCTTGGTGGATTTTTCCATTGATAAATATGTAATGTCCTTCTCGATCTCTTTCGATTGATTTTAGTTTGAAATCTATTTTATTAGATATTAAGATAGCTACACCAGCTTGTTTCTTAAGTCTGTTTGATTGGAAAGTCTTTTCCCAGCCTTTTACTTTGAGGTAGTGTCTGTTTTTGAGTTTGAAGTGTGTTTCTTGTATGCAGCAGAAGGACGGATCCTGTTTTTGTATCCATTCTGTTAGACTGTGTCTTTTTATAGGCGAATTGAGACCATTGATATTAATGGATAGTAATGACAAGTGATTGCTAATTCCTGTTATTTTTTTTTGGTGGTCATCTTGTGTGTTTCTCTTCTTTGGTGTTTGTGGGTGTGGGATTATCTATTGCCTGTGTTTTCAAGGGTGTATCTAACTTCCTTAGGTTGTATTTTCCGTCTAGTGCTTTCTGTAGAGCTGGATTTGTGGATAGGTATTGTTTAAATCTGATTTTATCATGAAATGTTTTGTTTACTCTGTCTATGGTGATTCAGAGTTTTGCTGGATATAAAAGTCTGTGTTGGCATCCATGGTCTCTTAGTGTCTGTATAACGTCTGTCCAGGACCTTCTAGCTTTCATAGTCTCCCTTGAGCAGTCAGGTATTATTCTGATGAGTCTCCCTTTATATGTTACTTGGCCTTTTACCATTGCAGCTCTTAATATTTTTTTCTTTATTCTGTATGTTTAGCGGTTTGATTATTATGTGGCTTGGGGACTTTTTTTGGATCCAGCCTATTTGGTGTTCCGTAAGTTTCTTGTATCTTCATAGGCATTTCCATCTTTAGGTTGGGAAAATTTTCTTCTATGATTTTGTTGAATGTGTTTTCTGTGCCTTTGAGATAGTATTCTTCTATCCCTATTATTCTTAGGTTTGGTCTTTTCATGGTGTCCCAAATTTCCTGGATGTTCTGTGTTATGACTTTTTTGGTTTTAGTATTTCCTTTTGCTGACAAAACTATTTCCTTTATTGTGTCTTCAATACCAGAAATTCTCTCTTTCTTCTCTTGCATTCTATTGGTTATGCTTGCATCTGTAGTTCCTGTTCATTTACTCAGATTTTCCATTTCCAGCATTCCTTCAGTTTGTGTCTTCTTTATTGTCTCTATTTCAGTTTTCAAATCTTGAACTGTTTCCTTCACCTGTTTAATTGCTTTTTCTTGGCTTTCTTTAAGGGATTTATTGATTTCTTCCAATTTTTTGTTTGTCATTTCCTCAATTTCTTTAAGGGAATTTTTCATTTCCTCTTTAAAGGCTTCTGTCATCTTCTTAAAGTCATTTTTAAGGTCGATATCTTCTGTTTCTTCTGCTTTGGGATGTTCAGGTCTTGCTGATGTAGAACCACTAGGTTCTGATAGTGCAATGTAGGTCTTTATGTTGTTGCCTGTATTTTTGCACTGGCCTCTACCCATCTCTTCCTCCACTCTGTGTAAGTGGTGTCTGTATCTCCAGAGGCCTCTCTTGGTCTGACTGATACTCTTGGTCCAATGGGAGCCATTGGTCTAATTAGAGTTCTTGGTACAATCAGTGCTGATGGACTCTGTGCCTCAGGGAGCAGCTCTTACTCCAACTGGCACTAGCAGGCTCTGTCTCTTGGTCCAATCAGCATTGGCGGGCTTTCTTGGTCTAATAGGCACTGTCTGGCTCTGTCTCAGAGAGCAGTTTCAGTCTCTGAGGGAGGGAGGGTTTTGGGGGAGGTGTGGTTTAAGGGTTACAGGATCTGGTGGGGCGATGGTGGTAGTCCAAGCTGTCTGCAGGAAACCTGACTACTGGCCTGAAACTGGGACTGCAATAGGTGGTGGTCTAGGGGCACAGGGTTGTGGCCCTGGGCCCAAAGTCGAGAGGCTGGGGTATTTGGCTATCGGGATAGAGACTCACCTCTTGGTCCAATCTGTGCTGGCGTGCTCTCTCATATTTTTTTCTAGTCTATTCTACTTACAGTAAATTTCATGACATCAATTTCCCTTACAGACTATTAAAATTCCCTTCTGTGTATGTGACACATTTTTTTATCCATTCATCAGTTAATGAATGTATAAGCTATTTCCTCTTCTTAGTCATTGTGAATACAGCATCAATAAACATGGATGAGAAAATATCTATATATGAGGGTATAGACTTCTTTGGATACATGGGCAACAGTAATATAGCTGGTCTATATTGCAGTTTTATTTTTAGGTTTTTGAGGAAACCCCACAAAGATTCCCATGGTTACTGCATATTCCATACGTCTAGCAACAATTCCATACTTCTACCCTTTCCCTGAAATCTTGCCAGCATCTGATGTCATTTGATTTTTATCAATGAAAGGCATTCTAATTTAGGTTAGATGAAGTTACTAAGTAGTTTTAATTTGTATTTCTCTGATGGAGAAGGATATTGAACACTTTGTAGATGGTTTACTATCTACTAATATTTCTTGTTTTTAAAGCTCTGTGTTCATTCTGTACCCCAGTTTTTGATTAGTCAAAGGACTTACAGCTATAAATTATCCTATCAGAACTACTACCTTAGCTGTATCCCAAATATCATGGTAGGCTTTCATTTTAATTTGATTCTAGATTTTTATTTATCTATTTTTTTCAATGACCCACTGGTCAGTCAAGAGTTCACTGTTCAACTTCAAAGTAAGACTTTAAATTCCAGGATAAAGTCTTATGCTTTCTACTCTACTCTAGCTCTACCTATAGGAAATGGGTTCTTGAGTTATCTATGTTGCCTAATGTCAGGAAATACACTATTCCCAAGACTATTTAAACATCTTCAACTTTGAGAAAGAAGTGTGAAACAACCTTAGCTGGCCTAATTATCGCCATATTAGTCCTGGAACATTGGCTTCTAGATTTTCACTACCATCAGGGACTTGTGGCTCAGCTTTTCTCATTGTCTACAGAATGGATACTAGAGTGCAGTTCCAGTTTAGCATCACTGCTAGGGCAAAGAATTTCCTTGACCAATATAACCCTGACATTAGGCAACAGAGGTAATTCAAGAGCCCATTTTCTAGTTCCAGTTTTTATCTGCAACATTCACACTCATTATATAGTTTCTAATTTATTCTGCTTACCAGTAACTTTCATGACATCACTTTCCCTTACAGCCTATTAAAATTCCCTTCTGTGTATGTGGCACAATTTTTTATCCATTTATCAGTTGATGAATGAGTAGGCTGTTTTCTTTTCTTAGTTATTGTAAATACAGCATCAATAAACAAGAATGAGAAAATATCTATATATGAGGATATAGACTTCTTTGGGTACATGGGTACAGAAGAGTAGGATGAATAAGAGTTGGTCCTGGAACTTAATGTTGATTTGATAAACTATATTACTGAGGACATGTTAACAGGTACCACCCTAAATCTTATCTATATAGAGAGCATTTGGAATTACTCTACAGACAGGGGAAAACACAAGACTCTAGTACTCCCAAATTACATTCTAGATAACATCACTTATGGTTGATTGCAGTGGACTGAGGTCACAAATCCAATTCAGAAATAGACATCCAATAGTTGCTCAGGCCTCAGTTCTAAGCCTTGGTATGCTTGTCTTGGTGAGCTGTGAGCTTAGGCTGGAGTATAGCTTGCCAGTTTTGTCAGATATGATATAAAAGCCTATATATTTGATCACATAAAAGCCTAGTATTTGATCACAAGCTGTTAAGAATTGGAGAGGAAGCCAAGCTTATATGGCAGTGGTTCTCAACCTTGCTAATGCTGCAACCCTTTAATATAGTTCTTCATTTTATGGTGACCCCAATCATAAATTATTTCTGTTACTACTTCCTAACTGTAATTTTGATATTGTTATGAATTTTAATGTAAATATCTGATATACTGAACATCTGATATTTACACAAAGGGTTGTGACCCACAGGTTGAGAACCATGACTATTTGGGCTACAGGGAGAGGCATAATGAGACAGGATATACCTTTCATTTTAACCAGTATTTTTCTTTTACCAGTATACCAATAGATCATTTAGGACACATGTAGGCTTAGATTGTCTTCTACTACTGAAATAGTGATAACACACAAACAACAGATTCTTGGCAAATCTAGATGTGACCATCTTCCAGTTACATGTGAATGAATATATAGAGAGATGACCTTACAGAAAGTTTTAGCATTTCTTTTTTACTATTTTTTTTCACTTCATGAATCTATACTGTAAGAATTTTAATATGAGCTAATAGTAATTTCATTTTCTGTTGATTTCTACTTTATTTGTGCTATGTTATATTTTAATTTTTGAGTTAAAGGAATAGTTTATTATAAAAGAGAGTTATATATCTATTTTTTAAATGGGACTTTTTGAAACAGGTTGTCATGTCTCTCAGGTTGATTTCAAACTCACAATGTAGCCGAGGATGACTTTGAACTCCTGATTTACTGCTGCCAAATCTGGTATCCTGATATTGGACCACCAGCCTACACAATTTTGAAAAATTTTTTTTTGTTTTTATAAGTCACTCAGTATGTGGTACAGTCTTCCGTGTAGCCTTCCCTATGAACAAATACACAGGCAAGGTAATTCAATGAGGTACAAATATCTGATCCTGTTCGTCCTTTATTTCCAGGAAACCTTAGTAAACATTTAATAGCAATTCTTCTAAGTCTTTCTGTATGGCTGTATAGGTATTTAAAAATCAAACAAGATCATATAGACATATACAAACACACACACACACACAGCTCAAAAACTGTTTCCTCATTCAACATACAATAGACATAATCCCATGTCTGTTTATATTTATCCTACTTACCTTTATGCTGACAACCTTTATAAAGAATATGATTTTTCAACACATTCTCATTGTTTCCTTATTTGGGCACATACTTGTTATTTTCAGGTATTTGAATGTAATAAATATAGTAGAGTATACACTACTTTATAGGCATATGTCTACAAATACTAGTAGTTTGACACTATAGTAAAATGTATTATAGTTCAAATTGTCCATAACAAATTACCATAATGTTAGCAGATTAAATCATCATTTATTTCTTAATTCAAAAGTCTGTAAGTAAGAAGCTCATCCTGATGATAGTTTGGTTATGTGTAGAGGATGCATTGTAACTGAAGTAAAAATGCTGATGCTGGTGTTCCCTTCTGGAGACTTGACTGTGAATGCTTTCACTTCCAAGTTTATTTACAATGTTGAGAGACCGCAATTTCTTGAGATTATCAGGCTGAAATTCTTGTTTCATTGTTACAGTAGGGGTCTTCCATTTTCAGGAGGTCGTTTATATCCTTGTTGCACAGATCTTACCAGCCTGAAAACCAGAATATTGATTCCTTTTCATGCTGTGAAACTCTGACTTCCTTTGTCTGTGACCCAGATTCAAAAGGCTTATGTGGTTAGGGCAGACCCACCAATATTTTTTCTCTTTGATTGATTCAAATTAATTCAATAGTAAATTGAATCACAACTGGAAAATCCCTTTGCTATATATAATACAATCTTGGGAGCAATATTTCATACCCTCATGTTCAGTCAATCAATAGAAGGGCAAGGTAAGTGAAGTTGATTGATGGTCATTTTAGAATTTCTTCCACTACACAACGATTTTCAAAAATGTAGCTGCTGATTCTGTTTTGGATATTCATTCCTGTAATTCTATTTTTTGCTTTACTCTCAGAATCACTGATTCAGGGTTTGTGTTGAATTTTCTTCCCTAAATTCTGTGAGATGGCATTTTATATGAAAAAATGCTATCCGTACTTCTACAGTTTTACAAATGTTTAAGGAACCTCAGATACACAGTGCATTCAAACCTCTGTTCTACCACTTATTGTCTTTGAGGTAACAGAAACATCATTTATTCTCATTCATAAAATTGAGGTACATCTTGATAGAATTGTTTAGAAGTTCAAATGAAGTGATATCAAGGAGACCTTACAAATGCTCACGTTATTGAGTAACTATTCAATAAATTGAGTCCTTTATTCCATTTTCTCATTGCTCTTGTATAGTCAAGAAAAGAGTAGTCACTTTTACATTCAGGAAGGAGTTAAATAATTCTAGGACTATGAATTATTAAAAATTTTAGAGAAAAGAAAATACTTTGAAAAATATTATTTCAATACTGACATGCTGATGTGTTACTGTTAAATCTTACTTCATATTCTTAACTAATATTTATTTTATGTTTTCTATTTCAAAACTTTGATTTCAAACATTTTCATACTATGTATATTTCCTACAACATTTCAATAAATTAATAGCTTTCTTAATTTTGGTTATAAGTTTTGAGTGGTTTATAATTTGACATACATATGTTTTAAATTTTTACCACCACTGTTACATAACTTTATAATATTGTTGTATTAAATCACAAATAACCAAGAATGTATGAAACTTATTTCCCAATGATCATCATTATTAGATATTACAATTCCTTTTGCAATTCAACTATATGGATAAATATTAAATCATAATTTTAAATTGATATTTACCAAACAACCAGAATAATTGAGTATTTTGCAAATAGAGTGTAAACTATTTTTATCCTATTTTCCCCTTAAAGATTTCATCATCTACTACTCATCATTCCATAGATATTCTTTAAGGATATCAATACTCTTAGCCACATATATTTACATTACAACTGTTTTTCCTTAATCTACTATTTCTGTTTCCAACAGTTTTACAGAGGCCATGCATGACATAATTTTTACTAAATGAATGCATATAAATGAATACCAGGTGATTTGAAACATATTTAAAAGTCCTAATGATATCTTCATATTGGAATAATGGTAATATGTGACAAACATTACTAGGTACATCTGTTTACAGAGAACAGAGTGACATAAGGATAAATTATTATGTAAACAGTTTAATGAAAATGTATTCCTGTCATATTTGATGTTGTGTAAAACACACCAATACAGAAAGGAGGGTATAAAAATGTAAACACTGGAAGATAAGGAGGTGTGTCTCACCAAGATATCTTCTTGACTTGAAAGGGCCATTGCCAATGCATGAATTCTCTGCAGCTGCAGTTAAGTCTGGACAAGACCTCCACAAGATTGGTGCCCTCACCATTTCACAATGGATAATCAAAGGGCTCATGAGGCTTAACCTTCCTGGAGACACTATTAGCAGTTTCTGGTCACTTTGAGACAGAGTTTCACTTTTCTCCATGGTGTAGCCACTGTAAAGTTGTCCATGCTCCAGGAAATAATCTCCGGTCCCCATGCAAAGAACTCTAATGTAACTCTGTGGGACACATACACAAAAACAAATTAGGAAAAGACAAGGGAATGTTATTGAGAACAGTTTCAATAGAAAAAGAAGAGAATATAAGAGGATAATAAGGGTGGAGAAATAAAAAATTCACTATATATGCATGAAACTTAAAGAATACATTTTAAAAGGTAAGCAAGTAATTTCACTTGATTGAAAACAGGAATGATAGATGAAATGAATTGTGAAAATCCGACTTTTTATTATAAAGACAATAATAAGGGTTTAACTATCAAAAGCATAGCATTTTAATACATTTATTTCAATTTCATACATGGATTTAATTTTCAGTAGGAAGGATAATTACTAGGTGTTACATTCCTTATTCATCTGTTCTTTGCTTGTTTGTTTATCTTTATATTGACTATGCTTTGAATTTATGAGGTATATTTTGTATTCTGTAACTGTAATTATTCTAATAAGCAATAGGAATTATCTTCAAGAAAAAGAAAAGTCAATATGATTTGTCTGAAAATAATGCACAGTTTAAATGTAATTTCAGTCAAAATTCTAATGAGATTGATTTTTAGTCATTAACAGTCTCTAAAACCATATTTGGAAGAATAATTCAGAAAAAAAAGTAAACTGTTTTCTCTGTAGATGTCAAGAAGTAATAACTGAAGGTACTACAGCACTATGGTTTCAATTATATGCCATAGCAAATTCAAGAGAGACTTTTGTGAGAATTTTTAAGTAAAATAGGTAGAATTGCAAAACTCTTCAAATATAGAAGGCTGCTCTACAAGTGAGACTGGGAATTGAGTATTCTGTGATCAGAAATAGTGTATTACTTCCCTTGCACAACACAGAAAAACAAAAGCCTATTATCTGAGGAAATATGATTATGGGATATTTATGTCATTTCTTTGGAAGGACAGAGCTGAAGTATCAACAACATATTGGCAGGAACTTTATTGAAATACTGATATACACTTAAAATTCACCATTTCATTGTGTAAAATTCAATGAATTTTAACATATTCAGAAGGACAGAATCATCACCCTAGTTACATAAGATTTTTATCACTCTAAAAGAATGATCCTATCTGATCCTCTTAATCCCTACTTTATCTCTTGTGGCTCTGAGAAAAAGCTAATTTATTGTTTTGCTGTGACTATGCTGAACAGTCTATCAAATTGAATGTTTTATATGTAGTCTTATATATTCTGGCTTTCCCCTTAGTGTAAGGTTTTTAAGATTCTATAAAATATTCAAGGAGTACCAAGTGATTTGAAAAAGGATATAAGTAAGTCACAGATGCACCATCACCCAGGAATAATGAGGATCAATACTTGGAATATTTTGACAGAATATTTTATTGTATATGAAAAATCATATCCTTATTAGTTTATCAATAATTTTCATTTTTCTTTTTTTTATTAAAAGTTTTTCCTATTTT
>LZPO01000719.1:1821896-1862501 GCA_001675575.1 Neotoma lepida | reverse complement strand
GTAGACACATAACAATTCTGTGTCATTATGCCCTAGGGAATTCAACCAGTGGTAGTAACGGGAAAAAGAGATTTTAGAGAACCGTAGTCCATAGACAGAATGGGTGGTCCCAGTGGTGGTGGAGTCAATTGAAAACTACTGCGATGAACTTTTCAAGGATGAAATGTTCTTAAAATACACTAGAAAAGCTAGATCTTAAAACAGAAAACAAAACTACTCAGAAACATGATTGAAAAAACATGAGTCTTATATTTCTCACCTGAACTATTCATAGTTACATTTATACATTCTTTACAATAATGCAATTAAATTTTATTATGCTATTTCATTTAAGTCTGTTAATGTATATTTTTAATACTTAATCTAATATACTTTATATTTAACAAGGATATAGTAGGACATTTTCGAAGAAGTTCTTGTATATAGGTATTTCTATCATGATCTCATCAAAGAGTAACTAAGTAGTCTCAGTTTTCCAGAAGATTTCATATATCAAAGTAGACTATGGTTCTCAGTAAAGTTAAGAGTAAAATGTGGGAAAATGTGTCCAATTTAAAAGTAGCTGCCAAGTGGGTAATTTGGAAAATAATGTGAAAGGAAATTAAGATTTTCTCTAATACAGTAGATAAAGCCAACCTATCATGAGAATTGGAGAAATGTTTTGATCACCAATAATCTTTACATTCATGCACTTTCACAGATATTGTTATTAAGACGGTGCCTTTAACAACAGGGTGCCCTTTATTCTCTTTGAAGCTGCCAACAGTAAAATGATTCATCTATGAGAGTCTATGAAAATAGCTCCAAAATTATCACTCATATAATGGAAGCTTCCTATAAGGCCAAGTACCAGAAACCAAGGTCTAAGCTCCAAAGACATCTATTTTGCTTAAGCCTACATTTCAGATCCAACTTATTATTTCAAATAATAAAATATGGGCTTTGGGAACTTCATCTGTAAGCAAATACTAAAAGCTAACCAGATACAAATATTGGATTTATTTTTCTTTGATTTACAAATCCCTACTTTTAATCCTTTGTTACTGTCTGTATATACTTTCTCTTCACAGTAGCTTTTGGTAATTATGCATATATTCATTTACATTAAACTAAAATAAATAAAAACCTAATGAACCAATGCCCCCATTTAATATATCTTTTGGAATGATATAAATTTCTTTGGAAGAGGAGAATCTTAAAAAATTAATATCATAGTTTTATAAATTTATTGGTTTCATTTTAATGTCTTTTTTGTCTTGAGCTGATTAGATATGAACATTTGACTTTTGTACCTACAAAAAATATGAAATACTTATGAGCAGAGTATTTGATTTCTCACACAATGCCACTCACTATCAGTAACTTCACCATTATATTTTGTTTCCTTAGCACGTTTATTTCTTTTTCATATGTCTCCATTAAAATTATCAACACTGAGAAGTGATAATCCTTAAACTGATTATTTTTGCAACACTATCATTAGCTATCCACTGAGTTGTCGTCCAGGTGACAATAGAAATTGGCTTGGACATAGTAGGGAGGAGGGTATGCCAAAAAGGAGGCGGAGATGCATACGGGGGTCACGAGTGGAGGAAAATAGCCCAAACCAAAACTTGGCTTCTTTTACAGTTTTGTTGGCAGGTAGGCACTGTTTATACCAGCAAGAGTTAGTGTTAACAAGGATAAGCCTAAGGCAACTGAACAGTATCAACCCATTAATGAAAATATCCAATTCAGCTGACTAAATTGTAATTACTGAGGTGAAAGAATGAATACATCACATTTAGAAACTGATTTGAAGTTAATTTACAAGAGACAATGTGATTCAAAATAAAGCTAAACTAATATAGCTACTAGAATAAGAGAGGAATACAGGACCTTTAAGGGTCCCTCCTTTCCTTTCATCTCCATTTCACAAAGAAGTTAATGTTGAAATATCAATTGTGTGATAAACTCACACAAAATATGTTTTAACAAGTCCTACAATAACCACTGTCAATAACAACGAATAACCAGGTTTACTATTGAACTCCATTATACATAAGCCCTTAAAAAATAAGCAATAGTACAAACTACCTGTTGCCCAAGGGTTTAAATCATTTTCTTCACTCTTTTGTTGAACATAATGTTTATCTTTGAGATAAAAGAAGTATGTCATCGACCTCTACTCTTCAGATTATGATGCTAAGATACAGAAAAGCTTAATAGAATATTTAAACTTACTCCATGCTTAATGGAACTAGAAATCAATCTCTAAGACTCCAAACTCCAAATTCTTCCTTTTATTTTACTGCCCCACATAAAGACAAAATATGATATTAAGAAGAGATTTATGTTTAATTATATCTACTGTGTTTGAACATACATGTTTATATATGTGTGCATGTGCCGTAGCTTGCATGTGGAAGTCAGAGGAAAATTTAAGGGAATTGATTCTCTACTTTCACCATGTACCCTGTGAATTAACTCATGTCATCAGGCTTGGTACCAGGCATATTTACTTGGTAAGCCATCTCACCAGGCCCCAATGAAAGAATTAAAAGTTAACTCATTTCTGCATGCTATGTTTTGATAAAGAAAGGGCTAAGCAGTGCACTTTGAGACTTAATAGAAAGAGGGTATCATTTTCAGAAAACATTGTCCATATAATTAGTGTCCTCTGTTTAACTTTATTACATAGGCTAAATTAAACCAAGACCCTGTCCTTGATTTCCATTGTCATATCATTAAAATATTGCCTATCCTATTAGAAATCAACCTCTTCAATTTACAGTTAATTATGAAAGTCAAGCACACTTTCATTTACTGACAGCAACTGATACTTCTAATGAAGTCAGGTGACATTAGTTCAAATAAACAAATGATTATGGTTGACAGCAAAAGTGTAAACAAAGTTCTAATTAAATTAATGAATATGCTAACTGTTATAGTGTCCCCTAGGACAGAAGAACTTATATTTAGTAATTAGGACTACCAAACATGAAGAAAACGAATGTTCATGGTGACAAAATCAAAGTCCAAAACTTTGTAACTTGACAAAAGAATAGGGATAATTGTCATTTATTCAGTATCTAGACTCCCTCTACATGAAGAACTTTATATATATATTCTTTTAGAATTTACAGCAAACTGGCGAAATAGGATTGAAACTATCCTTCCTGGGACACCATCTATTCTTGGGAAAAAAGAACATTACACAATTTTACTCCCATATTCTACTAAAATTACAAAATGTTAAAAAAAATCACTGGCAAATACATAAAAATGACATATGATGTCACAGAATGAAAATTAAATTATCATCAGAATTTTTTCAATAATGCTTCATGCCACAAGTAAATGAAATGTCACATTTAAGGAATTTTAAACAATAAAACTGTAATATAGCAAAAAAATTAACATCCACCTATAAGAATTCAAATAATATCTTCTGCAAATTTACTTTGTGAGAAATCTGAAGAATAAGCTTCAAGTAATGAGAATTGCTATAGTGACAAGGTCAAATAGACCAATATTAATAACTAAATATAAATCATCAAATAAGAAAATAAAGCCTGAATTAGAAAATGTGCATGTAAATACTAGTTATTATATCAATATATATGTAACACAACAAAAATGAAATGAATAAAGAGCGTATCAAAAATTGTACTAATTTATACATTTATAACTGTGCAAGAGTTTTACACTTGCTAATTTTTATTGTATAATTGTTGTTCTATTATTGAATTATAGAAATTAGCATTTATTTCAAAATTTAATTATATCATTTATGCTTTTTGAGATTTATTTTTACTTGTATGTATGTATGTGTGTGTGTGTGTGTGTGTGTGTGTACCCCTGTTGGTAGTTACCTGCACAGGCAGAAAAGGGCAGAAGATGCCTCTGTATAGTTGCTAACATGGGTGCTGGGAACAGAACTGAGTGCCCTTGCAAGAGTTTAAGTGCTCTTAATCAGTGTGTCATCTCTCTATCCCTTTTTCTGCTTTATAAATGAATGATGTTTTTATATTTTCTTTGTGAATTTCATATAATATATATTTTCTATTCAAACTTTTCATTTAAAATTTTCTTTTCAAACAATATATTCTGATTATAATCTTTGCTCTTCCCTACCTCCTCACTGATCCTCTCCACCTCCCTACTCACTCAAGTCTGTTCTTTCTCACTCTTTCTTTAAAAAATTCAAAATAAGCCAGGCATGATGGTGCACACTTTTAATCCCAGCACTCAGGAGTGAGAGGCAGGCAGATTTCTGTGAGTTCCGGCCCAGCTTGATCTACAAAGTTACTGCTTGCCAAGGCTATTGTACAGAGTAACCGTGTCTCCCAAAACAAAAGAAAAAATTGAAAAGTAATAAAAAACAAACAAAAAAGCCAAATATGATTTTAAAAATATCAAAATAAAAGCATACACACACAAAAAAACCCCTTGGACTATGTATTGTATGGGCGTACTGCTTCTGGGCATGGGGCCTCCTCTAGAATGTGGTTGATATATAGAATGGCACTCCATGGGAGAAATATGATATTCTGTTTCCTAGAAGGTATGAATTACACAGAGAGATCCTTGATTAGTGGTAGATTTTGTGTCCACTTTCCCTTCTCAGTGCTGTTATTTTATCTGCTTTGAAGTTGTGCAGGTCTTGTGTATGGTGCCATAATCTCTCTGAGCTCATATGGGTATTAGTCCTGTTGTACCTGGAAGATGACATTTCCTTGGAGTCAAAACCACCTCCAGATTGCAACTTTTCCACTTTCTCTTTGGCATAGGCCCCTAATTGTAGCCTGGTAAATCTTTCCTGCCCACCAGTACCCTGATAACTAGTCACAGGCTTAATATTAATTACAAACTGGTCTATGGCTCAGGCTTCTTGCTAGCTAGCTCTTTCATCTTAAATTAAACATTTCTATTAATCTCTGTATTGCTATGTGGCCATAGCGTTACCTGTCTGTTGCCATCTTGTTCCTTGTGTAGCTGGCTGGCATCTATTCTGACTCCATTCTTCTTCATCTCTGTCTTCAATTTGAATGTACCACCTAATCTTATTCTGCCTCGACATTGACCAAAGAGGTTTATCATCCAATGACAGCAGCACATATTCACAGTGTACAGAAAGACCATCCCACAGCACCTCAGACTTGAGGGTAGAGTCTTGATAAGCACAACTTATTTAGGGATAGACACTCCAAAATATCTCACTTTCTTCACATTGTCCATTTGTGGATTTCTTCATTAATGACCATCTACTGCAAGAAGAAGCATCTCTGATGAGATCTGAATGAAACACTGATATATGGTTATAGCATTAAATCACTAGAAATCATTTCATTTCTATATTCCTTTAGCAGAATAATAGTAATAGATTTTCCCCTAGGTCCATATTTTGTCTAGTCTCAAGTTGTTGTTCACTTTAGCAGTGTCATTTATGGTTACATCTCATGGAATGGACCTTAAGCCCAGTTTTAAAAAATGTACTTGGTTACCACCATAACATTTGTGCCCCTATTGCACCTGTTTATCTTGCATGTAGGCCTCTGCTGTATCTGGATTAAATTGGTGATTACTTTTCTACATTAGTATGAAAAGTTCCTTTCAGCAATGTGAATATTAATCTCCCCAGTTATTTACTGATCCTTCAGTATATGTATGTATTTTAGGAAGGTTCTTCCATAGTAAGTTTCCATATGGCTTTTCAAAAGGCCTTTAGTGTTAGTTGTCCCTCTCCATATTTCTTCCTGTACCCTTCTCTTCCACCCCCCAAATTTAATCCTTTTAGTTTCTGCTTTGTATTTTTAGCACAATATTTCCCTTCCTTTGAACAGTTCCTCCTGCCTGCTGGGCCTTTACTAGTAACCTAACTTCTCTGTTTATTCAGCCTGAAATACCTTGTTTTGTTTTTGATTAAAAGGAATTTCATATGGAACAGTGATATAAGGTGCAATAGCAAAGCATAAACCTCAAATTACTTAATCAGAATTCAAAGCATTGATTTGAACTCATACTTTTTATGCTTCCTGTGGGTATTTCATGATTTATTTATTCAGTGTCTACCAATAGATCCTTATATTGACTCCAACACTTAGATAGCAGAAGTGTATTTGTATTGTATACATTTTATAAATATTTTTAGAATTTGACAACTCTCTGTACCATTTTTAAGGTTTACTTGTTTATTTAAAGTTTTTTTTTCATTTTACATACTGCCCACTGTTTCTCCTCCCTCCCCTTCTGCTCCTTCCCCACTTCCACCCTTTCCACCTCCACCCACTCATCATAGAGGGTAAAGCCTCCCTTGGGTATTCAACATAGGCTAGCATACCAACTTGGGGCAAACCCAAGCCCCTCCACCCTGAATCAAAGCTGAGTAAGGCATGGCAACATAAAAAAGCCAGTTCATGTACTCGTACTTGGAATGAGTGCTGGTCCAATTGCCAGGGGACTTGCAAGCTGATCAAGCCACACAACTGTCACCCTCATTCAAGGGGCCTAGTGCAGTCCCATGCAGGCTTCCCAGGTGTCAGTCCAGAGTCCTTGAGCTCCCACTAGCTTGGGTCAGCTATCTGTGTTTATTTGCCTCATGATCTTGTCCCCCTTGCTCTTATGTTCCCTCCTCCCTCTCCTCAACTGAACTCCAGGAGCTTGGCCAAATGCTTGGCTGTGGGTCTCTGCATCTGCTTCCATCAGTTGCTAGACTCACACTTTTATAAAGATAGAGGGAACTATATATAACTAATATGCAAAAATTATCATGTTGTCTTATAGGTTCATGTATTTTATGTAATATAAGTATAAAAATATTTTACATTTAATATTGTGTTATATATTTATTATTGCTTATCTCTATTGAAAAGATCCATAAACAATTACCAGCAGTTCAGTAACAGTTTTGAAATACCACTTACCACTACAACTAAGCAATGTATTTTGGAGAGACAGCTTTTTGTAGGCGGAAGTTTTGTTCCACCAACAGCTCCCAAAAACCCAGCTGCTGCTTCCCAAGTTACCACACAGAAGTTTATATTAATTGTAACTGCTTGGCCATTAATTCAGGCTTATTACTGACTGGCTGTTACACTTAAATTAACCCAAAATTCTTATCTCTGTTTAGCCACGTGGCTTGGTACCTTTTCTCAGTTTGGCATTCTCATCTTGCTTTCTCTGCATCTGACTCCACCCTTCCTCTTCCCAGAATTCTCCTAGGCTGCTCACCCCGCCTATACTTCCTGCCTGGCTACTGACCAATCAGTGTTTTATTAAACCAATTTGAATGACAAATCTTTATGGTGTACAAGAACATTATCCCACAGCATTTCCCCTTTTTTGTTTAATTAAAAAGGAAGGTTTTAACATTAATATAGTAAAACAAAAGCAATTATTAAGTAAATTACAGTAACGATATCCAATCCATTTGCATTTGACAAAATTAGAGAAAATACTTCATTATCTATCTTATCTTGGTAAGTCTAAAGTTTTGTATCTAATTTATCTTTGATTGGGAGAGATTCATCCAGACTGCTGGGCAAGGCAGAAATAGAGAAAATTCCATCTACATTTGGTGCTCAGACATGGTAGCAAGAATTTCTACCCAAAACGTGAAAAAGCTTTAAAAGAAAAGATTCTAGAACAGAGCTAAAAACAGCTTCCTGGTTGTATCTCTCAGGCAAGCTGTGTGCTACTGTATGTTGGGTTCACTGTGTGTAGGCTTGACCTACAGCATGGCAGATTCTCACCACAGTACACAGAAGTATCTCTAAGCCTTAAGCGCACTGCATGGTGGATTTAGCTTTTGCTAGTGCAGACAAAAAAAGGTTTCTAGGCTACATGCTGCTTGATTGAGGCATAGACACACTGCTTCCCAGAATCAGTGGTGAGCATGGCTCCTAGAGCTGGTGGTAAATGTGCCTCTGCCATGTTGGGAAGCTGAGGGGGGCTGAGTTAGCAGCCAGGGCTGCTGCTTTGATCTTAGCCATGCAGTTAACAGTTTAAAATCTCTCCTGATCAGAAAAGGATTATAGATTCACAATATGACAGATTCACATGGAATAAAACTCTAAATGGTTTACAATATATGCATAGGCTTGAGAGAAGAGAAAAGATATAGATAATCACAAAAATAAAATAAAGTCTTAAAAAATAAAATAATGTATAAAAATATAATAAGCTACATAAAGATGGAAATTACACAAAGAGTATGAATTTTGTTGTCTAGGATTTTTAACTGGAGAGAGACATTTGATTGTAAAGGCAGCTCCAAAATTTGGGTCTAAGGATATGTTGCTTTGGAAAGGAGGGTCTGTTTTTGTTTCCGCGGAAAGAAAGAGGCTGTGGATTTGTTCCAATTTAAGATGGATCAGATTTGATCAAGCAAGACCTCCTGAACCTTGACAGATGATATCAGGAAAGGTTATAGCACATTTTCCCTGGACTTGACCATTATCTTGAATTTTCTCAAGATTTCCATAAGATTTACAGCACCCCCAATCAGCAGGAGTCTAGAGGACTATACCCACATTTTCCCCCCAAAACTGGATTATGGATATTTGTCTTTATTTAGGGGTTTGGTTGCAAATTGTTATTGGTCATAGTCAATCTCTTTCTAAAAGAAGAAAGGAGGATATGATATAGAAATGTAGGCTATAGATATGATAGGATAAATGGGTAGATTATTAATTCTACATTTAAAAAGCATCAACTTATTTGAAATATTTTACATTGCTATAGATTTTAGTTTATTGATACAGATTTAAAATTAATTTTGTTATACTGTATGTATATTTTTACTCTTGTTTAAGGTACTATGTTTATTCAATTCATTTAAAATTTTAATGTTTAAAGAAATATAGATTAATAATTAGTCATCTATGATAATCAAACTTATAGTCACATTAGCTAAATTTTCTAATTATACATAGATGTATTTCAATTAGGTAAATAATCTTCAAACACTTCAAAGGCCTACAGAATATGACATTTAAAATGTTTTACGAACTTAGACTTTTCTCAACAGTGAGACATGTCTGCTCCTGGCATCACCAATTACTTCAAAGAGGATGATGGGCATCGAAGAAACTCAATATGAAGTTTGTTTTCTTTATGGCAAAAGCTAGCCTTGTAGGCAAAGAAAGTGACCTTGCCTCCACTGGTGACAGTATGCTGTACAAACTGGACAAGCAGGACATAAAAAAAGTGACTGCAGAACTTTGCCAAGACAAGGTAGGACAGGACTGTCCTCCAAAAATCCTGCTTCACAGATAAGTCTGTCAGATATTCTAGACCTGTAGTAGTTTCCCTTAGTCATGATAAAAGGTAAGTTAGATATGAAACTTTAGACTCACAAATATAGGATAGGTGACAGAATATTTCCTTTAAATTTGCCAAATACAAATAGACTAGATATTGTAACTGTAATTCTTGCTTGATAACTGATCTATTATATGTAATTTTACTATGTTAAAGTTAAAACCTTCCTTTTTGATTAGACAGAAAAGGGGAAGTGCTGTGGGATATCTTTTCTGTATGTTGTGAATATGTGTTGCTATGAATGGTTAATAAAGAAGCTGCCCTGGCCTATGGCAAGCCAGGTTATAGCCAGGCAGAAAATCCAAGAGACAGAAAGAAGAAATGAGAGGCAAGAGAGTTGGCAGTCCACTGCCCAAGGAGCAACATGTAATGGGATGCAGATAAAACCATAGAACATGTGGCAAGACATAGATTAATAGTTATGGGTTGAGTTAAGTTGTAAGAGCTAACTAGTAAGAAGCCTGAGCCATAGGCCATATAATTTGCAATTAATAATAAGCCTCTGAGTGACTAATTTTTAAGTGGCTGCAGGTCCACAGAGCTGGGCAGGACTGAAGAAACATGGGACCACATGGCCAGGTGGGACTAGAGAAACTTATGGTTACAGCTTATGCCATTTTTCTTCAGAAAAAGTTATAGGAGAGGAAAAGTAACTGATCACAGTTACTATATCTATCTATATGAAATATCTTTATCTATCTATCTATCTATCTATCTATCTATCTATCTATCTATTTAAAATTATATCAGACAACAGAGAAACTACAGAAATTTACTTTGGTTCTGTTAAATTGACTCAGGAGTAAGTTCCAAAATCCTTCTACTTTGACTCCCCATAACAAGTGGTGAGACCTGTCATAGCAATACCCCACTTCTAATACCAATTTAACATTATAGTATATTTGCATGGATTGCAAATTTAGGATAAGTGAATCCTGAACCAGATTCAAATTATACATGTTTCCTTTACTTTCATGGAGAATACCAAGGTCCTTGTGCCTCAGTGTAATTATCTCTGCTGCTTTGTGTGCTTTCCTATGACTTTTATGTATTAGGTACATTCTTATCCTTCACAATACTTACAGGCAATATTCTCCTATCATTACATGTCTGGTCACTTGTTTCTTTCATAGCATAAACTGCAATGAATTTCTGTTCTTTTTTCTTTACATGTTTATTGTTTGTGTCTTCAAATTGAAGGAAAAGTTTATGAAAACAAGGCACTTGTGAATATGTTCTATAACTATCATTTTCTACCTAACTATATTCTGTCTGTCTAATTACTTATGTAACTTTACTGAATATGTAAGTATAATGGACATTTTCAGATGACTTTTTTTGTTTGCTTTGTTTTTTAAAATAAAAATGAAATCCTGTCTCTATAAAATAAAGAGCCATCATTTGGAGTTTTTATTTCTTGTTGTTCTTTTTAAATATATTCTATTTGTGAGATCCATAAGCTTTCTTTTTGTGTTATTTGTGATAGTTTTCTAAGTCATCATTTCATACAGTAGTTACAGAGATACACAAAGAATGATACAGAAATCTTGTTCCCTCTGTACCTTATTGAACACCTTGTTGGGAATGGACAAAAATAAATCCATTAGTCATATATATCTTCCCTTGAGCACTTTGTTCACCAGCTTTTCTAGACCACTTATTCAAGTCATCCACACACCAGGAAAGGCAAGACTTATTCTAGCTGTCCAAGAACCTATATACCCACTGTGCTACAGAAGAACATGCTGTATTTCCTGGCAACCTTTTAAAGTGCAGTAGCTGGAATGTCTGGAAAATCTGCTTCCTCTGAAGTATATCCCAGAATTGGGGTAAACACCCAATTACTGTGGTTGCCAGAATGTATGTATCATCCAGAGGCAGAAGAGAGCTTTGTAGAGAGATAGTCCTTCATTTTACAGCAAGTAACTAACAAAAAACTAAATTAAAACAAAACTGGATAGAATAAAAATTATTCTAGTGTTTAAGAATGAAGTCTAGAACTCTAAATGCATGTGACTTGTGGAACCAAGGGAGTTGAGTTGTTCAAAGTGAATTCCTATTTTCTACCCTCTTTAGAATGGAGCAGCTCTGATTATTTATAAAAAGTAATACTCCAGTTCCTCCAGGGTACTTCACATTATAGAAAACTCAGAGTTTTTCAACTCAACAGCAGTGTCATCTCAGGGCTGATGTTGATTTTTGACATGAATATTGAGGAAGAAATTGGCCTCAGAGGGATCTCTTTTGATAATCCCTTCAGTTAAAAGAAGTTAGACATGATTGTGAAGATTTCTTTGTTTTGTTGACTCTGCATTCTGTAAGTGGATAGCTGTTCAGGCTTTGGCCTTGGGACACTGCCCCTACAGTGACAACAGGTAAATGCTACACCTGTCTAAGACCTCCCCCTAGGGTGTGGCTCAGTGGGATCCCCTTAAGACTCGAGGTGCCTATGTGTTTGCCCCTTTCTTTTCCTTTTGCTTTTGGATCGCTCTCGGTCTTGGATGCTGGACTGGAGACCAAGCCAGAATTTCTTGCTGGATTGTGTCTTCTCTTTCCCAGTTTCTGTATCTGATCCCTCACTCCCTCTGTAAGTTATCCCTGAAATGAACCTATGTTGATTGCTGGTTAATCTATGTGGCATTTGCCTCATTAATTATAATAATATCATTCCTATGATGCACTCAGTTGGAGGTTTCCAAGTTCCTTAATGAAGTACCTCCAGTGGGTAGCTGATAGTTTAGAGGAGTTAAGCTTATTTTAGAGATTGCTTATTGGACCTTATCTACTGGTTTTATGAAAATGGACCATTAATAGTCAGCTGGAATAAAGCAAACCATTAGCAATCTCATTCAATAAAGAAATGATCATACTAAGATGCTGTTGTCCAGATACCCAGGAAAGACACTGGACATAGTCTGTATGGAATAATGAGGCTTTGAAGGGGCAGTGGTATAGGACATAGAAAAGAGGTTGATTTCTTTAAAATTCTTGCATATTGCTATCTATTGCATTTGCATTACTAAAAACTCATTGTCTATTTTATTTCAAATATTTAATTACTTGTATTCAAATTCTAGTCGATGACAAATTAGGATAAAATTATTCATAAGAATCATAGATAATATATTATTGTTGACAGATCATATTTTAGCCAACATGCTGAAAAATGCAAACAACTATTGTCTAAAATTGAGAAACATAAGATATCTGTCATTGCTAGATCAAATAGTTGAAAGTGACTCATGAATTTCTGCCATTATTATTTTTTGTTGTCAGGCAGCTATGCTATCACTTTCAATCACTAGAAGTTTTCATAGAAATCCAGGAAGCAAAGTGATTAAATAAATAAACATTGAGGTTTCAATAATGGCCAATCATTTACATAATTTTATATTAAATCCAATTTCATTCAACATGCAATTAAATTTTCAGGGTAGGAGGATATGTTGTTTTATCATTTGAATAAACCATATCCTACATATCAGGAGCAAGAATGGAATCAATATGGCAAGAACCAAGTGCATATGTTATTGATAAGGCTTGTTGGTATGTTTTATTCTATCTACTAAGAACTCAGGCCATAAGGCTTTCTCTTTGTTGCAGTATAGAGTTGAATTTGAGTCTATTCCAGAATATTACTAAGATGTCAAATATCACTAGAGGCAGCACTTTGACACTGGAGACATAACTTTTCTAAATCATTCTCAGGTTAAAGTAAACCAAACAGTACAACAAAAAGGCAATCATATAATTGCCAGAGTACCCTGAGAACACCAATCCCAATCCTTGACACACTTTCACAGATCAAATATAAAACTAAATTTATGAATTAGATGAAATTATTTTGCAGTTATACCATCCCAGACACTATTTTCAACTCAAAGTTTTATCTTAAAATACTCATACTTCTTTCTCTATGAGGCTTCAGTGATACATATGAATACAAATCTCTCATGTATAAGATATGATATAAATTACACTGTAATAATAAATGTGTGATTAATACTCTTTTCTACTCTGTTAGGTAGTATCTTCAAACCTAGTTTTAAATTTTTTTTCATTTATTGAAAATAGATACTTTCATCATTCAATATATCTTGATTAGAGTTTCCCCTCTCTCTATGCTTCCCAGTTCCTACACACCTCCTCTCCCCTTTGGATCCACTCACTTTCTGTCTCTCATTAGAAAAGAACAGGGTTCTAAGAGATAACAACCAAACATGACAAAATAAAATATAATAAGATGAAGAAAAATTCTCATATCAAAGTTGGACATGGCATCCCAACAGGAGGAAAACAGTCCTAAGAGCAGGCACAAGAGTCAGAGACACACTTGTTCTCACAGTCAAGAGTCCCATAAAAATACTGAGCTAATAGCTATAATAAATACACAGAGGACATGGTACAGATTTGATTGAGACCTCCAATTTAGTGTCTCTTTCTCTGCATAATATCTGGCTGTGGTTCTCTGCAAATCTGTTCCCATCTGTTGCCACAGGAGGCTTCTCTGATAATGACTGGATAAGGCACTGATCTATGCATATATCAGAATATTATTAGGATTCATCTTATTGAATTTTTTTAGACCCACAGATTTTGGTTTTATCCTATGTCTCTGGGCTATCTTGCCTCTGGTCCTTGGTTATTGAAGTAGTATCAGATATGGGTTCCTTCTTGTGGAGTGGGCCTTAGGTCAAATCAGACATCAGTTGGCTACTCCCACAAATTCTGTGCCACCATTGCCCTAGGATAATTTGTACTGTTTCCACTGCACTAGGTTTCCACATCACCCCCCCAAATGGTCCCCAAATTCTGGCCATCTGTCCCCACACTGTCTCTATTCTATCTCACCCCACAACCTGTTTCCCTGCTTCTGCTCCTGACCCTACCTGTACTAGTTAGTCTTTAAAATCTATTCTATTTCCCTCTCCCAGGGAGACCCATGCATCCCCCATAGAACCCTCATTTTTACCTAACTTCTCTCGGTCTATAGATTGTAGCTTGGTTATCATTTACTTTAATGACTAATAACCAATTATAAGTGAGTACATATCATATTTATCTTTCTGAATCTGGGATACCTTACTAAGGATGATTTTTTTCTAGTTCTATCTGGTTGCCTTTAAATTTCATGATGTCACTTCTTTTAAATACCTGAGAAATATACCACTGTTCAAGTGTATCACATTTTCTTTATCTGTTCTTTGGATGAAGGACATCTAGGTTATTTCCAGGTTCTGGTAATTATTAATAAAGCTGTAATGAGCATGGTTGATCAAGTGTCCCGCAGGTAGGATGAAGCATCCTATGCATATATGTCTAAGAGTAGTGTAGCTGGGTCTTGAGGTAGATTGATTCCCAACTTTCTGAGGAATCACCATATTGATTTTCATAGTGGCTGTACAAGTTTACTTTCTGACCAACAATGGAGAAGTATTCACCTTTCTCCACATCTTCACCAGCATGAGCTGTCACTTGTGTTATTGATCTTAGGTATTCTGAAAGGTGTAAGTTGGAATCTCAAAGTAGTTTTGACCTGCATTTCCCTGATGACTAAAGATGTTGAACATTTCTTTAAGTGTTTCTCAGCCATTTGAGGTTCTTCTATTGAGAATTCTCTGCTTAGATCTATACCGTATACCCCATTTTTAATTGAATGAATTATTATTTTTGTGTCTACTGATGGTTCATGTTCTGTATTCTGTGAAAATGTGTTGTTCTGATTGGTTGATAAGTAAAGCTGTGTGGCCAATGGTGAGGCAGAATAAGGTTAGGTGGGACATTCTGACTAGAGAGAGAGGAAGAAGAAGGCAGAGCAGAACAGATGCTTCTAGTCCCGCCAGGATAAACAAGATGTAAGTTAAGCCATGAGCCACGTGGCAAAGTACAGATTTATAGAAATGGATTAATTTAAGATATAAGAGCTAGTTAATGGGAAATCTGAGCCATTAGGCCATAAGTTTGTAAATGATATAAGCCTCTGTGTGTTTACTTGGGTCTGAGTGGCCACGGGAGCCCGGGCAGGACACAGAAAAACTTTATCCTACAAATGGCACCCAACATGGGGCTCTCTAATTTCCATAAGGCCTAAAACAGTTTAAAAAGGGCTTCTAAATACACAAAAATTGAGATAAGAACAGCTTTCTACTTCATGTTTCATGTGGGCCGTGAGATGCCGCAACATTCGGGCTTGAGAGCAGTGCGGCGGATTCCCACCATGATGCACATTGATGTGTCTGTCTGACTGATTTGACTTTTCTTAGTTAAAAAAAAAGATAGAGAGAGGTTTCTGGGCTAGACGGTGCTTTGATGGAGGCATACACCAACTGCTTCCGAGAGTTGCTGGTACACGTGGCCCAGAGCTAGAGATAAATTACCTCTGCCATACTGAAAAGCTGAGGTGGGTGGAGTCAACAGCCAAGGCTGCTGCTTCTGTCCTACCCACAGCAGTTTGAAGCAATAGATTCACAGTAACACAGATTCAAATGTAATAAGACTAAATGGTTTACAATCTGTAAAAATGTATATAGGCTTGGGGAAAAAAGGAGTATATACAGTTATATAAAGAAATAGTTTTAAAAAATAAAGTCTTTAAAGAGACAATAGAGGTAATATAAAAAAATAAGCCACGTAAAGATGGATATTACACAGAGAATCTGGGTTGTGTTGTCTTTGGGATTTTTAACTGCAGAGAGACATTTGATTGTAAAAGCTGCTGAGTTAAATCAATATGTATATTTTAAAAATATCTCGATTTCAAAATTTATGACTAAAAATATGTTGCTTTGGAAAGGAGGTTCTGCTTTTTTTTCCACAGAAAGCAAGAGGCTATGGATTTGTTCTAGGTTAAGATGGATCAGATTTGATCAAGCCAGACCTCCTGAACCTTAACAGATGGTACCTACCAACAAAGGTTATAGTTGGTACTCCTGGGACTTGACCAGTATCTCAAATTTTCTCAAGACCCCCATAAGATTTCCAGTGCCCTCATCCAGCAGGAAGTAGTATGAAAAACTACACACACATTCCCAAAGAATGGACTATGGATGTTTGTCTTTGTTTAGATTGTTGATTACAAATTGTTATTGGCCATAGTCAATCTCTTTCTAAAAAAAGAGAGGGGGATAGGATACAGAAATGTAGGATATAGATATGATAGGATAAAAGGGTGGATTGTTAAATCTAAGTTTAAAGAGCAACTTGTTTAAAATGTTTTACATTGGTATAGATTTTAGTTTATTGACACAAATTAAAGTTAATTTTGTTATACTGTATGTATATTTCTACTCACATTTTAGGTATTATGTTTATGTAATTCATTTAAATTGTAATGGATAATTAAGAAATACAGATTAATGATTAGTCTTCTATGATAATCAAACCTATAGCCATGTTAAGTTTTCCAGGTATATATAGGTATATATCAGTTAAGTAGGTAATCTTCAAACACTTCAAAGANCTACAGAATATGGCATTTAAAATGTTTTAAAAACTTTCTAGACAGTGAGACACATCTGCTCCTGGCAACACCGATCAAAGAAAAAGATGGGCATTGAAGATACTCCATATGGAGTTTATCTTCTTGACAAAAATAGCCATTTGGACAAAAAACTGTTCTTGCCTGGACTGCTTGAAAAAATGTTATGTAAACTGGACATACAAGACCCATAGAAAGGTGACCACTGAACTTTGCAAGACAAGATGGTCCTTCCAGTTCCTGCTTCGCAGAAGAGACTGCAGACATTCTACAGGACAATAAGGTTAGGCAGGACATTCTGACTAGAGAGAGNGGAAGAAGGCAGAGCAGAGCAGACGCTGCTAGCCCTGCCAGGATAAACAAGATGTAAGGTATCGGTAAGCCACGAGCCACGTGGCAAAGTACAGATTTATAGAAATGGGTTAATTAATGGTATAAGAGATAGTTAATGGGAAGCCTGAGCCATTAGGCCATAAGTTTGTAAATGATATAAATCTCTGTGTGTTTACTTGGGTCTGAGTGGCTGGGGGAGCCCGGGCGGGACACAGAAAAACTTTATCCTACAATCTACTTTCTTGAGTTCTTTATATATTTTGGATATTAGTCCTCTATAGGGTGTGGAGTTGGTAAAGATCTTTTTCCATTTTGTCTGGTGCCATTTTGTTCTATTGACATTGTCCTTTGCCTTATAGTAGCATTTCAGTTTCATGAGGTCCCAGTTATTAATTGTCAGTTTTAGTGCCTATGCTATTGGTGTTCGGTTCAGGAAGTTGTCTCCTGTGCCAATGCATTCAAGGCTATTCCCCATTTTCTCTTCTATCAAGTTCAGTGTATCTGGTTTTATGTTGAGGTCTTTGATCTACTTGGACATGAGTTTTGTATAGGGTGATAAATATGGATCTCTTTGCATTCTTCTACATGCAAACATTCAGTTTGACCAGCACCATCAAAAGGTAATTTTATAAGGACATCTCCAACATATCAATGGTAATTTTGGTTCTTCTCAGATTCTTTGCTCTCTCTACTCATTAACATTCCAGCTACACATTCTGGGAGAAATTTGATTCCCTTAAGGATCAGGAAGCTTCTGACTCTTCTTTTTCCTGTGTTGCAGGACAATTATTTTCTCTAAAGAACCTATCAACAGCTGTCAGCCTAAGGCATATTTCTGTACTATACTAAGCACAAAGTAGAAAAGAATAAGAATTTATGCTGAGAAAGTTGCTGAAATTTTTACAGTGAGAGAATGCCTATGCTGACACTATACACTTTGATATATAAATGGATATGTTAGGTAAATGAGTATAGCATCAAACTGGTCTCTAAATTGGTATCTCTCTACCTGTAGATTAGTGCCATTCTAAGACTTCATCGCAAGTTTCTTTGTGCGATGTACAATATTTAGCAGAGAAAATCACAGCTGGTCAAAGTTCAGAGAATAAATGTCAGTGGAGTGCCCAAGGATCATCAGGTTAGCCAGTACCAGAGCAAACTATCTTCTGGATATGCCATGACAGCTCAAAATAGTTGCAGTTGCTTGCATAAGATTTGTATAAGATCAAGCCAATCAACATTCTAGTATGGAATGTTAGTGGGTGTCAAGAACACCCACCCTTATTTGGGGAGCTGTTTATAATTGATGGCTTCTTAGCGAAAGAGATCCATTTTCTTTTCGTGAGTGTCCCCTGGTAGGTTGATGAGGTTCCAGTGGTACATTAGCTTTACGAATTGGACTCAATGGGTTTTTAGGCAAAAAGAAGACACAGTTAAAGAGGTGATCAAGTTGAAGGTGGATTGGGGAGAATTTGGGGGGAGATATGACAGAAATACATTTTATGACTTTATAAAAGAATTAATAAAATAGTACATGAAAAAGAAAACAGTGGTATCATGGTGGTGGTTATGAAGACATCAGAGACCAAATACATGCACTATTCCTTTCTTGAACCACAGAGATGACAGACAAGAATGCATTTGGTCTAACTCATTACAGAGTTCTTTTTTTTTAATTCTTATACTGTTCTTTACTACTGGTTCCTAATTTGGCTTCAGCCCTGGACTTAGTGTTTAAAATAACAGTCCTTAATTTTCCTTTCCTGAATATTTCTTACTGTTCTAGATGCTAACTTTGGGGTTGTTTTCTAAATTCACATCAGTGTTGTAACCTGGCATATTCTTCGTGTTTTCCTCTATATATTTGTGCTCATAAGACTGAGACTGCTAAATACTACTGCATGTGTTAATATCAGTCTCCACTTAAGAAACACTCCTCAAGATTCATGAATGTCAACTTCATGCATACGGTCAAAGGTTCCCCTTGTATAATGTTGTTGATACAGGACAGAATTTCTTTTTTGCCCCTTTAGTTGCATGAATGCCATTTCAGTGGCATTTTAGGTTCATAAGCCACTTCCCTGGGAATTGTTATGTCTATATCCTGGGAGCAAAGAGCTCTACAATCAATTGCCATTGTAGAAAGAGATATATTGTAACGTTCCAAGTCAGTCAGCTAACTGTACTGTGACTTTTCTCTTACCCCATCTATAAACCATGGGGTTTATACATGTCACCTCAGGACGGTATTATGAGAGTTAATGAACCAGAGGTTGTAAGGGGGATTTAGCCTGTCAGATGAAAGGTGCTACTTAAGTATAGAGCATTCCTGTTTTATGTGGTCTGATTCTTCAGGGCCAAAGCAACATATCAGAAAGTCACAGTATTGCTATTAAAGGGCAGAGGACACCATCAGTACATTCTAAATGTAAGGTGTAAACACAGTCTCCAAAAGGAGAGGCTGGGGATTTTATAACTTACTGTTCAACAATCTCTTTTCTTTGCTGCAGCTGCCACATCCCCTGCATGATAAAATTAGTCTCATTTTACCCAATTTGTCCTTGGTTCCCTTGACACACCATGTATTCCCTCAAAATACCTTGTGGATGAAATGAGCTATGGTACAGAAATATAAGGTGTACAAATACATCAGCTAAAATGGATGATAAGAGAACAAACCTGCAGGGCAAGCAGTGCCTCTGGCAGGTTTTTAGCTGCTCCTTTTGAGATACAAAAGCAAGAGGACATCTGCAGCCAAGATGCATTAAAAGGTTTTTGTTATCACAACAGTGAGAAAAAGGTACAGCAAGCCAAATGGGGCAAATGTAATATGCCACCTCCAAGCAGCATTTGTGCGATTTGCAGCACAGGAGACAAACACTCAGATTATGTGACCTTTCTAAAGAACTCTCATTTTGTTTGTATTACTTAACAGTGTGACAATCACGCAGGGCCTATTCTAACTTGGGGTTCAGTTTTTTGCTCAGTTGATATCTCCCCATTGACTGCATAACCTCCCATCTGCTGGGTTCAACTTCTGCTGTCTCACTCTAGCCACTAATCCTCAGCAGGCTCCTGCAGAGACACCTGAAATTCAGAGCTTGGTGGAACATTTATCTATTGACATTTGAAATTATTATGTTTTAAATATATTCTTGCCTGCCACCATTGAAAACAAGTTCCCATTTATAATGAGATTAGCTGTAAGGGATTTGGAATACACTTTGTTTTGTTTGTGATTTCTACAGACACTCCTCACTTTCCATAATAAAGCTGATTTTCCTATCCAGGGGAAAAAGGCCATAAATATTCACAAGTTTAGAGAAAAAAATCTATTTTTTTCTGAATATTGAAAGAAAAACTTGCAGTCAGAAAACAGAGAAGTCAGGGCTCTGTTTCATGTTTGTTTGTTTTTCCCTCTGTGCAAGCTTCTTGTATCTTTTTTCTTTACTTCATCCTACCCTCCTTGTAGGAGTAAGGAAAAAAAAAGATTCCCTCTTGGTTTTTCCCCACTCTCAGATACCCTGAGGCTTACAAGATGATACTTCCTCCATTATAGCCAGCTCTTCTAAATCAGCTGTGTGAATAAGAACACCTGAATACTTCTAGACCTGCATGTTTACTAAGTTTTACAAGCTGAGAAGCACAGGCTCTTGGGGTATTAGGAAGTGTTTTAACATTAAAACAGTTCTGCCTGATGCTATGGATACAGCTACATGGAAAAAAAAATTCAGTGTTCTATCCTTCACAACGGAGCTGCAATTTTCCCCAGGAGCCTTTGACACTTTCTACTTTTATGTACTACTTCATTTGATAGGATGTAATCTCTTTCAGATCCTTTTGGAAATGTTTTTCATATTCAGCATTCACTTAATTTTAAACAGGATAGGTTCTCATAGATTTGAAGATTAAGAATATTTACTGTTGATTATACATAGTTAAATATCTTTGGTCACTGTTCCCCTTTATCTCTGGTGTGGCGGATAGGGATGTATCTGTATTGTTTCATCTCTACTATTTATGTCACTGTTCTGCTTTGAGGAAAGATTTCAGGCCACTATGATGTGCACAGCACAATACTGTGAAAATTGTCTCTTTTGCAGAGCATGGGACTTAGGGGGCCTGATAAATAGCTGAATTTTCAATGACTGAAATATCAGCGAAGAAGATATTTCCTTCATTTTCCTTTGCACCAGTTAATCTGCAGAGGTGCTAATTTTTTTCTTCAGATTTTAAAAGTCAAGACTCAAGTTACTGAAATGGCACAAAAGAATCAGAAGGGAGAAAACTGCCCAACTGAACAGGAAGAGCTGCATGTATATCCTAATGAGTAAATTCTAGATAGAGTTTTGGTTTCGTTTCGTTTTGCTTATGTGGCTATTAAACTTTGTGTCTATAAATGGACCTCATGCTTTTAGAGTAGAAGTCAAAGGCTTGGTGGAGTTTTACCTTTGCTGCTTGGTGTCACACATGAAACATCAGCAAAGTACTTTTACATTGAAAGTCTGATTTCTTTGCCACACTTAACTCCAATTTGAGTATCATGCCATTGGATTGTAAGAATTAGAAGTGAACCAGAAACAAATTATCTTTCTGGAAAATAATGTATATGGAAAAAATGTGGATTTTTGTATGAATCTGAACACTCCCCAAACATCCACTCCAGTTCATGAAATACAATTACAAACTAATTCCCTTAGGGGATTCTTATCCAACAAAAGAAAGAGACATTCTGGAATTTAATCTCTACAAAGATATTTGAGTTATAAAATGTCCTTTCAAACCTAGAAAGGATCATCTAGTGAAAAGTAACTATATAGTTAAAAACACAACATAAGGTATCTAAGTCAGTGTATAACTAAGGTACCTGCACATCAATGCTTTTTTTTTTCAGAACTGTTTATGACAGCCAAGTTATGCAATCAACTTAGAAATCCTTCAAGAAATGAATGGACAAAGAAAATGTGGTTTATATTTTATTGGAATTATATTTATATTTATGTGGAAATATATTTATCTATAAAGAAGAATGGAATGTGATTCTTTGATAAGTGTATATAAGTAGAAATTATCATACTAAACAAAATGAAGTTGACTCAGAAAGACAAATATATTTTTGTTCATTTGTGCATCGTAGATAGATGCATAGTACCTTGTGGATCATAGATACATATGTAACATCATATTACACACACACACACACACACAAACACACACGCGCGACATGAAAGCAGAAACCATACTGAAAAAAAAAACAGAAGCAGGTAGGGGAAAAGGAGAGGTGAATATAAAAACCTACATGAGATATACTTACACTGTCTTCATAAAACACATCACTATGTACAATGAAATTCCTGCAAGGAAAAATAATCAAAGGAAATTTTGAGAAGCACAGGCAGAACTATTTATATTCAAGGGACTCTATTTTGATGACTACACTATGAATTTAGAGACATGGTCTGCTGCCCACTAACTAGGTACAAGAGAGGATAAAAATGAAGCTTTACCCTCATAATAAATTTATAATCTGTCATTCACAGCCTGTCCAAACTTTCGACATTGCTGTCTACAAAATTCACAATCAAGAACCTTGTGACTGTGATAATATATATGCTTTAAAGTCCTCATGATGTTTTAAGCAAGCTTACAGTTTTGTGTTGGGCTTAATTCTTATCTATCCCCTGCTTACAGTAGCATGAGGCCAGTGGTCTGCAGGTTGGATATGCCCAGTAGAGCTTGTTACTTATTCAGTCCACATTCTGCTTTCCTTCCTTTCTTCTCTGGCTTTCCCCATACCTCTCACAATATTTCACAAAAAAAGAAACAGAAAAATGAATTCACTCCAAGAAGTTCATGTGTCATTTTCTGTTCCTTGGTTTTGAATAGCTTTTGAAAATTGTTTTTTACCTTTGAAAACACGTTATTTTCTCATACAATATAACCTGATTGTAATTTCCCATCCCTCTACTCCTCCCACTTCCTCTGCACTTCCCCTCCCCTCAGGATCCACTCCCTTTCTAACACTCATTAAAGAAGAACAGTCTTCTAAGAGATAACAACCAAACATAACAAAATAAAATAAAATAAGTTGAAGCAAAAATTTTCCTATCAAAGATGGACATGGCAACCGAGCAAGAGGAAAATAGTCCCAAGAGCAGGTCCAAAAATCAGAGATACACTCATTTTTACAGTCAGGAGTCCCATAAAAATATTAAGCAAATAGCTATAATACATACAAAGGACCTGGTACAGGCTGGTGTAGACCCATGTTTGCTGCTTCAGTTTCTGTGAACTAATAGGTGCTTTGCTTAGTGTATTTAGACGGCAGGAACCTATAAGTATATATACTAAGTTATAACATCTACATGTGAATCCAGCATGTTTTCAGATGAAAAAAAGGACTGTAATGTTAGCTTAGGTAATTTACAAATAGAGGAGAGGTCTTTCAACTGTCAACATATTAGGCATGCATAAAGTAATCAGAGGAGACTTCATGAGACTCACTTCATTTGTAAAGTAATTGTGTTCTAAATATTGGGATTTTTTCATAAGTTATTCTCTCAGGAAACATACATAAAATTATTTTACCACATTGATTATTATGGATATGTTTTTCATAAAATGAAGAACAAATAACTGGATAGATTGTAGAAAATTCTCTTCTTTCATCAAATGGATTTCTGGGATCTTTAGACTTGGTGGCAAGTGTCCTTAGCCACTGAGCCATCTCACAAGCCTGAAGATCCTAAACTACTTGTAAGATAAGGACGAATTTTAAAATAGTAATGCATATTCAGTTGTCTGTATTTGCCTAGTGCTGCATGGCAGAAAGGCAAATAAAAGGTATCTTCAATCATTCTAAGCCAGTCATCAACGTTTTTAAAAAATTGAATGCTACCCTTTTTTTTTCTGAATATTGTGACATTCCCTAAGGGTTTGACACCTGCTGACACTGTAAAGAAAAATTATGGACCTCTTCTTTATCTAATGTCAATGTATATGAGAATGATGAATAAAGGGTCATGATTCAGTTTTATACTTTCAAAGGTTTATTCTTGTCTTACTTGGGCTTTATATTATATTCCCAATTGGCCTGGTACAGAGAATGAATGATCAATGGATGCTTTAACATTTAAAGACATTTTCATTGTATTCAAGGACAAAAATGTGATTTTGTGAATGCATTTAAATATATGTTGCTACCTTTATTCTTCCATTTCCTCTTTGTTTAGCTTTCTTCCTTTTTTCATGTTTTGTATACTTTTAGGTTTGAACAAGGTTTAGTCTTTAATTTTCCTTATGTTTCCTTTAATTTTCCTCATGTTCTTTTGCCCTAATTGATTTATTTTTTATTTTATAATATTTTGTTTTATTTCCTGTCTCTTTGTTTGTACTCTTAGTTTTATATTTCTGTGAATTTATATGCCAGAAGAAACAAGTTAAATACTCCTTTTTACTGCATACCTAAACAACGTGCTCATATGAAAGAGTTCTAACATTAAAATGGATATCTGCGTTTTTGTGCTCAGAAAAATGAGTATTTCAATAGGATTCTTTTGAATCCCATATCTACCATATTTATAGTTTAGGAAAAAGAAATCTTATTTCAAAGCACAGGGCTTTTTTTTTCCTTTGAGCTTTATAATCTCATACAGATTACTTTCCTCATCAGACTAACGATATGACACTACTTTCTAGGGAATCTTTGCATAAAATTTCCATAAAAAGATCATCATATTCTTCAGCTCAATCATTAGACAATTTGCTGCATGGCTTAGTTTGACTTCTTTCATGTTTGATAGGCTTTGAAAAATAGTGACAACATGCTATTCTCTCAATTACTAAGAGAATAATGTGGTTTGGATTCATATGTTCTACTTGCTTTTAATGAAAAGTTGAAACAAATATTAAAAGATCCACTAATAATGATGAAGTAGTCTTCCAAATACAGTCTGTCACATATTATTTTTTGCCTATAACAAATATTTGCCAAAATTTTCCATTTAATCACTTTTATGTGAATTCAATGATATTTTACTAAATTGTTGGTCTACTTTGCACCTGCACTTATTCTAAGATTAGAGATTGTTAAAAATAAAACTGTAAAAGCAGCACAAAGAAAACCAGAAAGAGCTCACAGTCTAGTAGAGTTGAGAAAGGTAATCAAAACAATGGTGCTCAACAGTGTAAGTACTATCATATAGGAAAAGGAAGGTTTCCTCAACCCATAGGTGCGTGTGTAAGAAGAGACAGTTTGAATGGGGGGTGTGCTCATAGAAAAGTATTTAGATGACATCCACGTATTTACCCAACTTGAACAGCATTCGTGTTCCAGCCTCACTCTGATTCATCACAACCCTCAATTAATCAGAAATTTCTGCCCCAATATTTTTCATACTAGATGTTCTAAGATACTTTGTTCCACTATTGACTTTCTGAGACTTGACTACTCCAATATGTGAAACAATCATTTCATATTAAAAGAAGTCCTCAGAACTAAGATATATGAGTGTAATTCAAAACTACCAGACACAAGTTTTATGGCTTCCTCAAGTCACGACCCCATTAATGCTCTACATTCATCAACTGTAAAAGTTCTGTTAAGACCTGGCAAGGCTACATGATGGTCAAGAAATATAAGATGAGCATGTTTTCTGAAATCTAATAGCCTTGTTCATCTAAAGGATACAGTTAGCATTCAGTACTAGTCAAGACCCTCTGTGCTGTTTTTTCAGGTGCACTCATTGCATGTACAAAAAGTGAAGCCTATAAAGCTATAGACCATAGCACATTTCTGCTTATCCCTTGCAGATACAGTCACAGCCATTTGTATGTAATATTCTTTCAAAAATACCTGTTGCTTTTTTGATAACCTTGAAAAAGAAAAAGCAACCAATAAAATATTATATGGGAATACAGTTATTTAAAGATGTGATCTCAGCACAAGGATAAAAGTAGCTGCCACATTTGTCCTTTGAAAATGTGGAAGCGACATTCTGGCTATCCCAAGATTGGTATTTAGGTTCATTTATATATTAAAAAAAACCCTTTACACTCCATCCACTAGAGGGCAATCAATACATTACACACAAACACTTCCCCCCACCCTGACCTGGAACCTAGTAACTTAATACACACAAAGTAAAGAGAGCCTTCCATGAAATTATTACCCCAAACAGCTGTTTTGAATTCCCTTTATGAGTAGTGACCTGGAAGTAGCAGCTAAATGTGACATAAAAATCTTTCCTTTGACATTAAACTATATCTCTTTCTGGTACTTAAAATACCTAACAAGAAAATGAACACACTGCTTGAGGTAAATGAGATTTTACTTTAAATAAGATAGCATTCAACTTTATCACACAGTTCTCTATATCTGCTGATTCTATCAGGAGGCATACACATAAAGATATAATACTTATCAAGCCATCTTTGTGATCAGATTGTTTCTCTTCTAGTGGCTCTTCCTAATACAAATCTACTAGTTTTTGATAAGGCTGATATAATAAATGCAAAAATAGCAGAAAGATTAGAATTCTAACATGGTTATGACGAGAAAATAATTGAAAGACTTGGAATTGAAAAATAAATGTATTATGTGATGCTATAAAAAAGGACAATCAAATCTAGATGCAGTTGACACTGGAATTTTCAGTAAATGTGGGTATTATTCACTTATTCATTTTAATACTTTGGTTCTAAATCAGTTGTGGGACATCGTTACCCATTCTAGATTAATGAGTAAAATGATGGGTTACAAAAAGTCCCAAATTCACAAAATATCCCAAGTTTCTTAAAAATAACAAGTATAAACTTCCTTGTGGAATATGAAATCACATGCAGATAGGATTTTTAAATTCATTGACATATTGTGAAATTGTATGTGTTTTAAACAGAAATGTGTGCTGCTATGTAGTAAAATCTTTCTTAGGAACTTATCAAATCTTAGTATGTACATGTTCAAAGGTATGCTAGATACCCTTAAATGTAAAAATTAATCTTAATTCTCAAAATATTTTACAAGATAAAGATCCTAGAATCTATGCCACTTGCTCTGTAAGACTAGTTCTTAATGGTTATTTGATTGAATGATAGTGTTCATTCAGCCTAGGGCTGTCCACTCCTTAGGAATCCTTTCTTTGGGACAGGTACTGAATTTAATACAGAGACCTAGTTTCTTGCTTCCCATTGATAGAACACAAGTTTTCAAATTCTGCCTTCCTTCAGTTTTAGTTTACCTAATATTTAAAACTATGAATATATGCTACCATGTCTAGCTTGCATCCATTCACTACTGCCTCTTTGTTTCTAGTTTTAAATATACGATAATGCTCCCCATTTTATTTTAATTTTATATACATTTCTGTACCTAATGATTTTGTTTTAGCGTTTAGATTTTCCATTTAACATAAAATTTACAAACCATGAGAGAAAGACACTTGTGTAATGATGCAATAAACATTGATTTTTCAATCTCACACATGACTGACATTTGCACAACAGTTTACTGTGCAACCTTGGGTAAGTGTCTAAGCTTTTCTGATTCTCTAGTCCCTCCATTGAAAATGAAGTTCATTATCACCTAGCTTTTCATGGTACCATGGGAATTAAATCAAACAAAAGACAATAAATGCAGGATTCTTACCTTTTCCAAATGCTACAAGGGTATTTCATTAAAAATTTGGTTTGTCTCACAGTCCCTTCTGACCTGTGCCTTCACTGTCCTTACTTTGAATAACTTAAATCACCATGCATCTTCTCCTCAAACACATGAACACACAAGTACTGTCTGTTCAAGAAAAAACTTTAAAAGGTCACAACACAACTTTGGCAAATCCATTCTTCAGTTTCTCATCAATTGTTTAACTCAACAGCTATAATATGTGATTGGAATACACAGAAGCACAGTGATGAGCCCATGAGTAAAGCAAAAGCAAACTTCTGGTTCTTGTAGTAGCATCTGAACTGATGAGGGGAGCAGATAATTTTATTTGGTCTGGTGGAAGGCAGACTGGGTAATTCATTGTCTCGTGGATACAAAAGGTGTCTCCTTATGTGCTTTCATTCATTTTGAATTTTGTGGTTAAAAAACTAAACAAATAAAAAAAGCTGAGAAGATTCAGAATCCAATCTTTCTTCTGATTCTGATACAAAGAAACTAATATGTGAAGTTAGGTCAACATAAAATTGTGTCAGTATCTTCCTAGAATCACTGCTTTAGAATTTAGTAAAATTGTGAAGAAGAAATATTCCTAAAGAACTACAGTATTCCTATGATTTTGATGCAATGCAGTTTCTTTACCATATTTTCTTGACTGTTGTAAAGCACACTGGCTCCACAGCAGGTATCTGTGTTGGAGGCTGCTCTTGATGTTACACCCTTGTAGGGAATTGGCAAGTCACACCCCGAGTACTTGTCCCAGTAGTCACCCATTACCTGAAAGGGACAATCCCTGGAGCAGGATGCTAGTGATAGCCTTAGGGACACCTGGAGAAAACACATCAAATCTGAGCAGTAATAGGACTGCACTGAGTTTGGTAAGGCTGTCAGCTGCTGATGCTGTGTTGGCAGCATTAGAATTAGCCTGGAGTTTGAGAGTTTCAGAGAGTGTAACTTATTTTTAGTATTTGCAACGTTTTCATGCTACACTATGGGAAAAAAGGTTGAGAAAGTCTGTGTGTTGACCCATCATCTTCATGTGTTGATGTTCCACTGCTTTGAGTTTTTGCAGAAGGAAGGGTGCTAAGAAATTTTGCTTTAGTTTGTTTTGAATTTTCCACCAGGAATTTGCTTTGCTTTTACAACAAACTATTTTACATATAACATTTCGCATAAATGTGAAGCTGTTGGATCATTAATTCAGTAATTTAAACAGTGTATTTTCTAGATTTAAGATGTTTCAGAGGAAAATATGTACCTAAATCACACACATAAATGTTCTACAATGAATATATATGCTTTTCCACATGAGTTTGAATAATAATGAAAAAATGTGCCAGAAAGATTTCTCTTCCTAAATTTGATGACAGTCTTGGTATCAATAACTTGGATTCCTACATAGTACTATTTGTGACTAGCTGTGTGGACCTTAGTTTCCCAATCACCAGTCCATAGTCATTTTGGTGTTCCTACTTTATTGGGTTGTTGTGAAAATTAGCAAAGTAATGTCTGTCTATGTATCTATCCATCCATCCATCCATCCATCCATCCATCCATCATCTATCTACCTACCTACTTACCCACCTACATCTCTCTCTGTCTATGTGAGATAGAAAAGGAATGTGCCACTTTATGCCAGGCAATCAATTATATTTTCCAGCTAGTACAATAAACCAACCGAAGAAAGTGTTGTGTCCTACACAGTGAGAAAGTTAGAGTTTAAATAGTACACATTCATAAAGCTTGTCAGTGAATGAGCTCATTTCCAACTCGAATAGAGTTGATTCCAAATAATTACCTAATAATGATTCCCAGCAACCAAAAAATTATGAAAAACAAAATCAAATCTACATTGTTACTATTACTGAAATCTTAACTTCCACTGTTAGTGAGATCGTAAGTTTCAGGTGGTGGTTTTCTAATCATATGAATGCAAAATTATTTTCAAAGAGTATGGTTAAGATCATAAGGTGCATATTAAAACACGATAAACACATGACAAAGTCACAGTGGCCGAAAATGCCTCCATTAACGGAAGTCTGATGAAACATGACTCATCAATATGTCTTTATGCATACTACAGCACCTCCTTTCCATATAAAAAGACTCTCTCATGTTCACCGGTTTTAAATGTCTGGCTATGGTTATACAAAAAAAAGCATTAAAGAATCAAAACAGGCTTTTTAAAATAACATGTTATTCCTGATATTAATATAAGTGCAGCAAATATAGTCAGGAATCTTATGAACAAACAGCATGTCACATCAACAGTATCATAGCTGTGTATTCTCAACATTAGTGAGCTACATTCAAAAATACATTCTAAATATATGAATGCTGTCAGAGAGTAGGAGAGCAGGAAAGATGAAGGATTTATAAAGCAACAGAAAAACTATCGTTTTTATTTTAAATTCTAAGCATAAATAGAAATCTTTAATTTCATTTTTGCATAATGACTTAAGATGTAGAATAAAAGTATTAATTCACAGAGGGTTTCCAAATAGTTTTTTGAAATTTTGGCCCTTTGAGCTGATATTTTGCATTCTTAAGTGAGGGGTAAGTATGTACAAAGAACATCATTCTTAAGCATTACACTTCATCAGAATTCATTAGAGCAAATCCGGAGGTTTCATTATTCTTTAAGAGTACATTAATAAAACCACCACATGCTTATTTTTGATACTGTGTATATGAATTATTCTGACAGTTAGTTGCAAAGCCAACATATCAATTCTGAAATTAAAAATGTAGTAGGACAAATTAGTGTGTTCCAGCTACCACAGGCCAAGCTGAACAATATACTTTCTTCTTAGAACTCAAGAGCATGCTGTCCTGCAGAGGAAAAATGACAGTGACCAATAAAGTCATAAGAAGCTAGGGCCTAATTGACATTTGAATAAAAACAATGCAGTTCTACATCACAAATGCTGTTCGCTCCAGCCGTGTGGTTCATTGCTTATTGTTCTTTTCCCAGGAAGTCTCAAAGAAGCAAGCCTGTAGCCATGCCATTTATTTCATATGTCCTTTTATGAGACTCTTGACACAATTCTTACAGTGAAGACAGTATAGAACAGGTAATGACAAACTCTTTTCGCAATCTAGCTTCCCTCTGTGCATGTGTAACAAACCATATTAAAAATATTTGGAATCAAAGTGTGTTGCTAACTTACTGCTCCATGAAGTAATGCACCGCACTAGGTTGCATCAGTTCTCTAGGCCTAATCTAGCTTTCCCCAGTGGCTTCAGAGGCCCAGGGGAGAGACACTGTATCAGTTCCATTTATGAGTAGAAAGATAAATGGTTTTGCCCTTAATAAATGTAGAGGACTAGATGAAGAGCTCAGGACAACTGCTTTTTACTCCCTTAAGCAGCAAGACCTTTTTAATCCTCATTCCCTCCTCCACTAATTTCGCATGAACTCTGCTGTTAGTCAGATAAGATGATGAATGCTTGAAATAGTCCAGTAAGGTTGAGCTAATGAGAATGTTGTCATTAAAACTGTGCACTATAGCTAAGAGGCAGGAACCAAACTTCTGAGGACACTTAGGCGTTAGTTTTCCCCAGTGCTGCTGATATAGCATTACATATTTAGTCTTTTTAAGCATGAGGGCTTCCTTAGTCATGAAGAGACACTTTCTTCTCTGACACTGATGATGTTTTTGACTGCCTTTAGCCAGTTTCAGCTACATCCCATGTGCTACTGAGCTCCGAGTGTTCCCTGTATAGCATCTGTGTGCCAATGGGTCCCTTCAGTGCCACACTGTAAAATATGAATGTTAAAAACAGCTATTTATTGTGAGTCATTTTATAACTTTTACATTTCCTCAGGAAGAGAAGACTAGATGGAAGAATAAGTCTTGAAGTGAAAATACTTTATGTCTTGTTAAGAAAAATCATCTAACTTGCACAGTAGCAGTTTCTAACCCTCCACTTCAAGCAGATAGGACAGATAAAAACATAATAGACTAAAACCAGTTGATCAGCAGTAATTATAATCATCAATTGTATTGGTTTATATGTTTCCATTTTTAAATTTACAAAAAGCACCAATCATTGCACATCCTTTGGGCACAATTAGAGGAGTTAATTAAAAGTTTGTGATAATAGAAGAGTTAGCTTTCTCTACTATAATAAATGTTTTCAGTTTCAAGTCATACTAGTGACAGTTGGGCAGTAAGTCCAAGCATTGGCTGTATGCTTTTCTTCTTTAATTCAGAGCTGATCTATAAGAAGGAAAATGTAGGTCTGAATGCCTGTTTACTCCCTTTTCTTTGGAATCAAATTTTCTTCCCTCATCCTAAGAAACTCATTGGAGTTTCATAGAAATAAATAAATGGAAACTGGTATATACAATTATAATTTTATACATTATAATGTATCAAGACCAAGAAGGTTATTAGCAACTGTATAGTGATATCATGAGAAATAATAAGAGCCATGTTACATAGAACAAAACATATCACATGGCTTATTATACATTTTGAATTCATGGGAGATGATGAAGGAGGAAAGAGAGATGGAAAGAGGGAGGGGAAGAAAGAGAAGAGAAAGGGAAGGCATAGGAAAGGAATGGAAGTAAGGAGAAAAGATCAAATTAAATTTCTATTATGTAGAAATGATTTCCAGAAGACTTTTGGATGATGATGTGAAAAGAAGTTGATGTAATTAATGGCACTAAGAATAATATGCATCTTATGCTTAAAGTGCTACGTGCAAGAATTTCTAAACACTAATCTCTGTTTATTCTCTCCTTCATGCTCCCTCATTTGCAAACTACTTTAAAGGGTACTATTCTTAGTGACTTCAAACTACAAATCACATCATGAATGTTAGTTAAGGAAATTTGTCCAAATATTTCAATATTTCTGTTCTCATAAAGAACTGCTTATCTTTTTTTGAAATATTCAGTTTCTGTAAGGATCATTGTTATTTCAATTCAGTCATGTCTTTATTGTCTTCATGGTAGAACATTATCACGAACAAAATAGAAACAACATCATCTGCAGTTCTAAAATGGTTTGGCCATTCCAGGATCTGCTTATACCACCTGTTTGGCTGATGTTAATTTGACTTCAAATTTTTAACTAACTTGTCAATTCTGTCAATAACTATTCATCTTAGTGAGTGTATACTATGTTAATAGATTAAATTGATCCTTAAATTCTAATAAAAATTAATCAATTAAGAAGCACCAATTATATACATGTATTAATATATTCTGGACGTTGTTCTTAAACTGTTCCCATAGGGCAAATGTGCAATAAAATAAGTAATTCTATTACTTATCTACCTCAAGCATTAAATATTTTCATATTCAGACTTGATCATGTGACTGGATTGTGTTTTAGTCAGAAACTCCATATAATAAAACATAAAGCTCAATGGTAGATCAAGAGAGAGGAATGGAAACAATAGATGCATTCTAAGACAGAGCTACGTAGGAGTGAGAAGCTCCGATGTTACATTGTCCAGTATGATGATGACTGATAACCATATAATCTTGTATGTTTCAGAAATCTCAAAGATATTTAAAACAAAAATGATCCATGTTTTATCAAATAAATTTTTAAACTTACTTAAACATTAATATGTGTATAAACTGCTTTTCTATTGCTGTGATTAAACATGATGACAAAGTTAACTTACAGAAGCGTTGGTTTGTTTGGCTTATGATTCCAGAAGAATAATAGAACATGACCCCAGGACAGAGTCAGCAGGTGGCAGGCATCATGCAGCAGGAAGAGAAGCTAAGAGCCCACATCTCGAACCACAGACAGTTAGTGAAGAGAGCACACTGGAAAAGACAAGATTCTTCTGAAACTTGAAAGACCACCCCCCAGTGAAATACTTCCTCCAGCAAGGCCAAACCTCCTAATACTCCCCAACCAGCCATCAACTGGGGACCAAATATTCAAATGCCCAAGGCTTATCAGTGGCATCTCATTCAAATGACCACAATATATATGACTTCCATGTTTTCATGAGTGAGTCGATAAGACTTTTAATTGATAAATTTCATATCAATGCCAGAACATAATTCATACAAACAAAAAATGAAAATATTAAAAGAAAGCCAATTATAATGAATGACAATATATGGCATAAATGGCAATGTATATGATTTGTGTTGTATCCAGTCTAATGCATACAAAATTTCACAAATCATCTAATATTCAAAATACAAAGGATTTGTAGTTCATATAAAAGGTAATGCCTAGAATAATAAGATTTTTATTTCTCAGTCAGTTAAGACACTTGTCATTAAGTCTGGGGACTTGAGTTATATACCCAAATGGTGGAAGGAAAGAACCAGTATCTGCAAGTTGTCCTCTGACATTCACAAGAATTCCATGGAATGCACTTGCATGTGCGGGCACACACACACAAAAGTAATGCATAAATTTAATATTTAAAAAGGGAAATACCATGAATATCATCAAGCTTTCATGTCTCATTAAAAATCTGACACTGGTAGATTTTTAACATTTTCTCAGAGACTAATGGATTAATCACATACCTTTAGTATAAAGGCCTATTGAAATGACAAGATATAAACTAAGTCAAGATATAATAAATTTCACTATTTAACATGATAGTTGCTGTACATGGATCACTTAAACAGTGAATAATACAGCATTAGACATCTCTGGAGAGTTTCATTTGATAATCTCTGAGAAGACTGTTGACCTATAAGGCATCTCATGTCTTCTATGTTTTATGTGTATTAAAGCACAGTGAGGGTACTATTGGTGATAAAGTGGTTGATGATTGTGGTGATGGTATTGATGATGTTTGAGACCATAGTAAACAGGACAATCTATTCAGAATATGCTTTACATTCAAATGAAAGGTATGTTTTTTAAAATAAAAAATTCTCTGCATTTGTTAAGATGTGTACTAGTAGTTAATGTATTCAGAGAGAGGTAAACATAAATCCTAGTTAGCAGCATAGAGCATAGATAGATTTTTTTTTTTAGTAAACAGAAAATTTTACGAACCAACGTTGCTAGCTAAACCAGTATCTAGATAGTTGAACCTAGTTTATGCCCAATTTATGCAGTATCTTTGTCAGGACAGGTATATGGAAGCTAAAATGGTACAGATAGTGAGAAAAAGACTTACTTGGAGGCAATAATTTTTCCTATATTTTATTTTTTAATGAAGACAAAAAAACCCAACCCAGCAGGACATTATTCATTGGCTTTCATAGAAAGACCAAATAGTTCATCTTTAACATAACTGCTACACTTCAAAACTGAATTCAGTCATCATCACAAACCACTTTCTGGAAAAAATTCTTTCTGCATAGAACAAAAAATAAGAAAAATAACTTAAGCATTTAAAAATCTTTTTTCTTTTATTTTTGATATTGTAATATAATTACATCACTTCTCCCTTCTCTTCCCTCCTTCCAAATGCTCCCATACACCACTCTTGCTCTCTTTCAAAATCATCACCTCTTGCTCAGTCTGTATAGTGTTACTTGTATGCATGTTTCCAGGGATCACCATTTAATTTTGGACAACTAATTGGTATGTTCTTCCATTGAGAAGACTATTTCCTATTTCTCCCACTCTCAGCATTCCTTGGGTTGCCTGTAGCTATTTATGTAGGGTTGTGGTCTTTTGGGCTTTCCCTTGTCCACTTTGACATGTCTATCATTGTTGTCCTTGCTCATCTCATGTATAGGTGTCTTAGTTAGGGTTTCTGTTGCTGTGAAGAGACATCATGACCATGGCAACTTTTTTTTATTTTTTATTTTAATTCTTTTTCATTTTGCATACCAACCACAGTTTCCTCCCCTTCTCCTACTCTCCCCCCACCTCTCCCCACCCCGTCCACCCATTCACTCCTCAGAGAGGGTAAGGGAGTCAAGAAAGTCTGGCAAATCAAGTTGAGGCAGGACCAAGCCCCTCACCCCTGTATCAAGTTACCCCACCAAAGGGAATGGGCTCCAAAAAGCCATTTCATGCACCAGGGATAAACCCTGCTCCCACCAAATTAGACAATTGTCACCCACATTCAGAGGGATTAGTTCCATCCCCTGCAGGTTCTCCATTGGTCAGTACAGAGTCCATGAGCTCCCATTAGCTTGGGTCAGCTGTCTCTGTCTCTGTCTCCCATCATGATCTTGACCCTCCCTGCTCATACAATCCCTCTTCCCTCTCTTCCACTAGACTCCAGGTGCATGGCCCAGTGCTTGGCTGTGGATCTCTGCATCTGCTTCCATCAGACACTGGATAAAGGCTCTATGTTGACAATTAGGGTTTTCACCAATCTGATTGCAGGAGATGGCCAGTTCAGGAACCTTCTTCACTTGCTTAGAGTCTTAGCTGGGGTCATCCTTGTGGATTCTAGGACTATCCTTAGCATCAGGTTTCTCCCTAATTCCATAATGGCTCCATCTATCAAGATATCTCTTTCCTTGCTCTTCCTTTCTGTCTCTCTCACTACTCAACCATCCCATTCCCTCATGTTCTCATCCTCCATCCCCATCCTTCTTCCTGTACCTCCTAGTTTACCTAGGAGATATCATCTATTTCCCTTTCCCAGGGCGATTCATGCATGTCCCTCTTAGGGTCCTCCTTGCTACTTAGTTTCTCTGAGGTTGTTGATTGTAGTGTGGATTATCCTTTGCTTTATATCTAGTATCCACTTATGAGTGAGTACATACCATGTTCACCTTTCTGGGTCTAGGTTACTTCACTCAGGATGATTTTTTTTCTAATTGCATCCATTTGAACCATGACAACTCTTATAAAGGAAAACATTTAATTTGCTGGCTTACAGTTCAGAGGGTCAGTTCATTATCATCATGCTGGGACATGGCAGTGTGCATGCACCCATGCTGCTCAGAGGTTGTGCAATCAACAGGAAGTGGTTCCAAACACTGGTTGATATCTTGAGCATATATGAAACCTCAAAACCTACCTCCAAAGTGACACACTTTCTCCAACAAAACCATATCTACTCCAACAAGGCCACACCTCCTAATAGTGCCACTCACTTTAGGGGCCATTTTCTTTCAAACCACCACAATGGGCCATTACAGAAAACCATAACCAATCAAAATAGAGAAGTGTGGAGCCCAGTCCCAATGGATGTATCTGCAAAACACTCCCACAACTAAGGCTAAATGAAGATTGCAGAGGAGGTAATGGAACAATTTTAACAGCCAAAGGATCAGGGTGTTTGCTGTGAAATTAAGCATTTTTAAAAGACAGATCCTGTATTTAATCTGTAAATATGACATTTCCTAGATGATCACCATGCAACTGGAAACAGCAGGATTTAGCGTTATTAGTGTTTACTTAGAAACTCAAATATCTAGAATTTAAGTGGTGCATTTTAAGTTTCTAAATTTAAAATTTCTAAAATTAAAAGTTAAAATTAAAAGTTCCCTTCACTTGCTGACATCTGCAGTAATGTAAACATGGAAATAATAATTTAGAGCAAATGCAATATATTAATAAGTTATTCCGTTTGACTTTTAACTTCTCACAAATTTTCAAAGTAGAATTGTGTGGTGTGTGTGTGTGTGTATGTGCATGTGTGTGTATGTGTATGTGCGTGTGTGTGTGTGTGTGTGTGTGTGTGTGTGTGTGTGTGTGTGTTGTGTCTAAGTACTTGCTCATGGATGCATGTGTGGAAGCAAACATTAATGATGAGTTTCCTCTTCTACTGATTTTTTATTTAATTTTTAGACAAAGTCTCTCATTGAACTTGGTGTTCAACCATTGACTTGATTATCTGGTCATTGAGCCCTTCAAATCATCCTTTCTCCACCTCTCAATGTTGAGATTGCAGGTGCCACCATGCCCAGTGTTTACATAGATGGGTGTCCTGCTTAATTTTTTGTCAACTTGACATAAGCCAGAGTCTTCTAAGTAAAAGAATCTCAATTGAAAGCATGGTTCCATCAGATTGGCCCATAAGGGAGACTATAGTGCATTTTCTTGATTCCAATGACTGATATGAGAGGGCCCATCCCATTGTGGGAAATGTCACCCCAGAACTAGTAGTGGTCATGCATTGTATAAGAAAGTAGGTTGAGCGTATCAGTGGGTGCAAGTAAGTAAGCACCATCATTTCATGACCTTTCCTTCATTTCCTGACTCTATGTTTCTTCCATGAGTTCCTGCCTTGATTTCCCTTGATTATGGGCTATAAGGTGTAAGGTAAAATACACCTGTATTCCCAAGTTGCTTTTGGGCTTGGCATTTATCACACTAACAGAAACCAAGCTAGGACACTAGAGATTCATATTCAAGACCTCATGCTTACATGAAACACTTTCTCTATACTAAGGCATCTCCCCAGTTCCCCTCCACAAAGTAGACTAGTGCTACCTGTTTTCCATATGACCATCATAATTAAAACTATTTCAGTATAAGTACAACAATGAAATTAAACAGAATTGCATGCATGGTCATCCTTTTTTTTCTGATGCTGATTTTGGCTTCCATCCCATTCTTAGACAAATTCAAACTCTTATTTGCAGAGTTATTATTCAGATAATAAATAAGGTTTCTCCAATTGCTAATTTATTTAGACAAATGAAGGTGGAAAAATGTTCTAATGTTCTTTTCAAATAGATAATTATTCAGTTATTCCCAGTGAGCTTGACTTAGTTATCCCTGAGCAGAGGAAGGTGATAAGTACATGTAAATTAGTCACAGGTACAAAACCATGCAGATAAAGAAGTGTGATAAAGTCTAACCTGGGAGGCACTTAGATATTTAATAGTTAGTATAATTTTGTTTGGAATTGAATGAGAAATTTGGTCTATTCTATCTTTTCAGTTTTCACTTCACAATATCCTCTGAAGATTCAGCAATCAGTATGATTACACAACTATTGTGATAATTTGTCTCTATTATCAAAACTAGGGAGTAACTTAGTAAAGGAAACAATATTTCATTGTTTCCTAGAAGCACTGTTTATGTGGTGACAGATTTTGACTACAAAAGAAGCCAGAAGAGTTCCAATTTTCCCAAGATGGAATAGCAGGGATAGGGTCTACTTAAACTGGACAAAAGTCCTGGATCCAAAAAAGTATCTTGTCAAGATATTGAGGACTGAATAACAAAGGACAGTGATCTACAAGGTATAAGATGTAAATCAGATAAGACTTATGAAACCTGATGGGTTGCTGGAGTGTGGAGCAAGAAGGGGGAATCTAGGCAGAGCCCTTTATATTGCTAAACTGAGGAGAGCTAAGAATCAAGTGACACCAAGGTAGCTAGACTACACAGCATATAGAAGGATAGTATGTTGCATAGCAAAAGAACTCCTGCATATATAGAATGTGCCCTGCATGTGTGCCAGTTGCATATTAAATTTGCCCTAATTAATGCTAGCATAAGCATTCTTACAGTTTCATTTTAAGTATTTTTTGTGTGTATAATATGTTTATATGTGTGTGTATGATATGAGTTTGTGTGTAAGAGCACGGTATATTCCAGTGGACACGTGGCATTTAGAACATAAACTTAGATATCCTGCTTTGCCTTCTAGCTTTTATGAGACAATGTTTTTTTAGTTTTAGATTTTTTGCTTTTTTTGTTGTTCGTTTTTTGTTTTGTTTTTGTTAGCAGTAGTTGATTAGCTGGCCAATGAGCTTCTGGGGATGATCTTGCCTCTGCCTCTTGAACAGAGGAATCTTGTCTTAGGTATGCAATGCAGACCCTAAAAGCCAGTGTGTGGCTGTGATACCGACTCAATTTAAATTGATAACTGTTTGCTTCCCGACTTGTTCCAGCTTCCAAATTTATGTGCTTCAGTATTCCATAGTGTATGCTGGCCAGTCATCTCCTTCTTCCCATGGGCTTTAATTCTAATTCATAGTGAACGGATGATTTGTAATAGTTTTATAATCTTGTGCTGGTATGAGCCGTGTGCCTGAATTAGTGGTAGGTAAGTCCTCTACCCTGCGTGAAAACAGCTTCCCACAGATGCTCACTAGGCAGGCAACAGCATTGACAACAAAGGTCAGGAGTAAGTACATCTTACATTTTACAAATGAATTTCCGGGTCACACGTGGCTGACTTTCTGCTGATCCCAAACCCAGAGTTTCAATGTTGTGCAACTATTTTGGCATATAAAAATCTTGAGAAAAATCTGCAGTAGTTTCATGTGAATATGATTTTGTAGAATGAGGAGGTAGGTATCTTATGTTCTGACATTTCTCAATAAGAATATTAAAGATCCTGGGCACATTAGCATCAAAATAATTGCGCTGGATAGGAGTAAACAAACTGAATATCTGAATATCTGAAAACAGGTTCTATAGGTTGTACTAACTTTCAAAGCAACCAGGAAACAGATCTTTTCTGTTTAGTATCAGAGGACAAAAGCTTTGTGGTACGGTGCCTAAGTGTTGTCCATATTCTGAAGCACCATGCTAGATCTTTCCACACTGATTTTATTCCTCTAGTATTCATACTTCCATTTTGTCACACATTCATTAGTGTTATTTAAGAAATAAAATTCAGAATTTATTATCAGACTCTCAGCTAAATGAGAGGTGGCAACATGTCTGTTTACTCGCCAGTGCATCCCTAGCACCTAAAGCATATTTGTTGAAGGAATGTTAGAAAAGAAGGAGAAAAAACAGAAAGCAATAGCAGATGAGAAAATGGTGGGAGAACTAGAAGATCACAGATGATGGGTATATCAGAGACTGCAGCAGATATAGCTATGTTATTCTCCCTAACAGAGAAAAAGGCAACCGAAGAAAGGCTATCCCTTCTCAATTCAGTTATCCTAGCACACTACGTAGTATACCAGAAGGCAATAATTAAGGAGCATCTTGCTTCTGTCATAATGCTT
>LZPO01000719.1:1800166-1821846 GCA_001675575.1 Neotoma lepida | reverse complement strand
GTTTCTTTTTTTACAATCTTTGATTTTGTTTCTGTGGCAGTCACTATTGGACAATCACTTAATTGTATTTATGTACAGGGATAGCAATTAGGTTTATCTTTTCAATTGAGCCTAAAATATATGAAGGGCTTGCATTTAGAGTGCATGCTTCCGCAAGCCATGTAATTTATCTTACCTATGCTGCTATTATTATCGATCAGGTACATGTACTCAACATTTGTTGAAACACCAGTTTTAGAAAAAACACTATATTTCTGTTAAAATTTCTGTTTTTTTTTAAATACAAACCTATTTACGAACATTTCATAAAATAATAATATTATAAAAGAGACTCCTATATCTTATTTAGAATCATCTCAATGCTTCCAAGTAATAAAGTAACTCTTGCTATCAATTGTCTGATATCTTGCTGCACTCTATACTAGGAGAGTTGACTATAAAGAAAAATGAACACAATTACACCACATTTTCAGTATGGTGAGGCACAAACACTTCTAGGTCTCTGGAATGACAGCTTAGGTATGAATAGATAATGTGTCTTCTAAAGCTGAGATTGCCTACACCCAAATCTCAGTTCTATGATTTATTAACATAGTGACCTTGCAGAAATTGTTTAACCAATCTTTACCATAAGATGCTCATTTTAAAAATAAGTACAGCAATAGTGTTAATCTCTCAGGTTGATTTAATGAACAATGCATAAATCAATACATATTTGAAGAACTTAGGACAGTGATTTATACAAAGCAAGGGACTGAGTAAATAATAACTATAAACATCATTGTTAATTGTGTGTAAGATGACAACTTATACTACACAGTAACTTGCATAAATGAACTAGCATCATGTTGGCTGGGTAGAACAAAAAAAATGGAAAAAAACAAAATGTTTGACTAGCTTCCTCCATATCTGCTGTCAGATGCAAGTGCATTCACCTGGACATGGGAACAGAGTCATTTAATAGCATCTGTTTTGGCACAATTCATGTATCCTATCTGAGTTTCAATTTCTTTTATATTCAATGAAAACTGCAAACTGTGAAACTGGGTGACATGTCACAGAGTAGGCCTTAACTCAAATCAGGTATTGGTTGGTTATTTCCACAAGCTTTGTGCTATCACTACCCTATCATATCTCGCGGATGGTATGGCATTGTAGATAAAGGGTTGGTGTGTATGTTTCTCCTTTGGTAGTATGCAGAGTACCATTCTGTACCAAAGACTCTAGAACAAAGATGTGAAGGCTCTATGTAGGCACTAGCTCCACTTTTCCATGTTCAATGAATTGTATAGCTGTTCTTTTCAGCAATGGGGCCTTGCTGCCAGTTTTTGAGAGCCACCTAGTATCTTGGAAACAGCCTGGGTTCTTTGGGTACTCCAATTCGGCCCCTTTGGCCAACACCTTGATTAGAGGTAACCCAATCTCAGCACTAGAAGCACAAGAGATGAACAACTGGAATTCTGTCTCCCCTGTAATTTGGATATTTCATTTATAACAGCATTATCTGTGGGGGACAAAGAATCTGAGAGCATATAACTCATGGACATAGGGAAAAAACAAATAATACTGATCTAAAAAAATAAAAAAAGGAAGCAATAAAATGACTCCTAATGATATTCTGCTATTCAAGTAGGTCAGTGTCTTCTTCGACTATCAGAGAAGTTTACTGCTGTACCAGATGGGAACAAATATAGAGACCCACAGCCAGATATTATACAGAGAGTTAGAGATCTCAGAATACTCAGTCTTAAATGGGATGCCTCCATCAAATCCTCCCCTCAGAGACCAGGGAACCCCATGGAAGGGGAAGCAGAAAGAGTGTAAGAGCCAGAGTGGATGGATTGACACCAATAAATCAAGGCCCTCTAAATCAACATGAGAAAAGATCATATGTACTTTCAGTGATTGAAGCAGCATGCTCAGGGCCTGCAAGCGTCCACACCAGGTCCTCTGTATGTATATTATGGTCTCAGGTTAGTGTTTTTACAGGATTCCTGAGTAGGAGAATGAATCAGTTTCTGTACCTTGAGCCTTCTTTTGGGCTCCTTTCCTTCTGTTAGTGAACTCTGAAGTGATAGTTTATGTTTTATTAGATTTTATTTTGTTATATTAAAAATGTAACCTGTATTAATTAATTAATTAATGGGTGGATGAATGAAAACCTGGTCATTAGGGTTAAAAAGAAAGAAAAGAGTATAGGAAAACTGCAAACTTTATTGCAGTATTTAAAAGCTTGTTGGGACAGCAAAATAAAATACTATCCAGGAAAAATCTTCATACATTGTGGAAATATCATGAACTTACTGTTTCTTCATGCAACTGAGTAGCTAGAATAAGCCTATTTAGGAGATGCTTCCTAATTGTGTTGTTGAAAAATATCAATTTGTAGTGGGCAGCAGTTCCAGCTTTGACCTGGAAGCACAACCCCTAGTGAGGCTTCCGGTAACTGCTACGCCTACCTAGGACCTCCCCCTAGGGCTGGCCAAGACTGGAGCCTTTAAGACCTGAGATCCGACGGTGCAGGCCCTCTTTGTTCCTGGATCCTGGATGCTAGATGGTAGATGGAGCAGAGTTCTCCAGAGAACACCGCTGGACTGCACCTCACCTCTCCTGGACCCTGTGACCAACCCCTTTACTTGCTGTAAGTTGCTATAAATAAACCTTTTGTTAACTGTGTGGAATTGCCTTAATAATTTCCCCCTTTACCAATTAATCACTTAGATTATCTTTATGGATGTATATCAGCTATGGTCATTCTAACATCATCAGTAAAACTACACTTTTATTTGAGTCCCATCAATATTTGTTGCCAGAAGCATATTTGTGAAATAAACTCCTACAACCTCTTGGCAACTATTTTAGGTTTTGATTGTTCTCTAAGATTTGACCAGTGCTTAAGTAACAAAGTTCTTTTAATAAATCTCCAACAAGTTTCATGTATCGGAAGTACATTCATATAGCCATTCCTAGGCTTTACTCTTGGACTACTAAAGATGTGTGTTCCCCTTGATGCTTCCCTCATGGAATTAAAACCAAGTCTTATTTAGAATTACTCAAGTTATATTCATGGAAGCTCATTATACGCTGTTCCCCCTAGAACAGTATTTCTATCTGAGCCTTCAGGTAGCAGGCAACTTGAATGAGGAAGTAAAATATTGCTGGCTTCCCTGCTGAAGCTTTGTAGGGCTTTCCACAGTATGTAGGGTAAGTCATTAGGGGACGTTATGCTCTCAGTTGTCCTCTTATAATAGTTGGAGCAATCACTTTAGTAGCAAACATGGACTAATCATTTTGAAATTCCAGTTTAAGTCCACAACCTTACTGAGTTACATAAGCACTAAAATGACCACCAGAGATTCATGCCTCAGGGCTAGGTGACAGCCCACAGTCTAGCATTGCTGGCAAATATTCCAGCACCACAAATGTGTAAACATGCTTTCCTTTACTTCCCTACCCTAAAGGTGCCTTAGATACAGGTAGCATTAAAAGTGTGTGTGTGTGTGTGTGTATGTGTGTGTATGTGTGTGTGTGTGTGTGTGTGTGTGTGTGCATGCATGCACATGCAAAGGTATGTGTGTGTGTTATGAGCACATATGTGTGTGTAAGTGCTTCACAATGCATGGCATTTGGGGAAAGATATCTGTACAATCCCTGATAAAAGTTACTCCAAATTTGAAAGGAAAATTCTTATTCTTGAAGACTCATTAACGGCAAATAGATAGCCAGATGCAGTAGTTAGTTCTGATGAGACTCATTACTCATGGTTCTTCACTTCTGATATATTTCATTTGCTTCATGAACTTGTCAGGGAGTCCAATATATAGAATAATAACTTCAGTACTTGCTTTTATAATACATAATATTGAATACCGATGCTTAGGTTATTTACAAGCACCTCAATATTAGGATCCACACCCCCTCCCCACACTTAGAACTTGTCATGGTAAATGCTCTTAATATGAGGGAAGCACGAAAGAGTAAATAGGCAGGCAGTTTAAGCATGCATGTCTACTGGCTGTCTGCAAGAAAGTAAGTCTTATCTAAAACACTGAAATGGGACCTGGAAAGTTGTCCTCAAATTCATCCAGTCCTTAAAAAGAGTCCCAGTCTCAGATGCCAAGTAAAACACACTTGTGTGTGTGGTCTTCAAATGTGGATCAGTAGAGTTTTACTACACACATCTCTAAGGTAGAATTCTACACCAAAATCCTTAACAACTCAGGTAAGCTTCTCTTCTTTCAATTAGATCTCATTTTTCCTACACAATTTTTTTATGTACAATTAGTTCTAAATACTTCTGCTCTTTAATCTTTTTAAACGGTTCTATCTCATGACAGCATAAGCATTCTTGGTGCACCCTGTATTTCCTTCTCACCCTGGTCTCAGTAGTGCCAAGCACATTCTTTGGCACATTCTGAACACACAGTAAATCTTTTCTGGGTGACTGCTTTTCTTTATGCATATAAACTCAGAACTATATTTAATTGGATAACCTGTGGAGTTTATCTAATTTTGAAATGCTAATTTCTAGGCTAATTCTTATTCACATTTGGCTTTTCTGATAGTTCCTATTCAGAAGAGGAAAGGAAAAACTGCTTCGTTTTGGGGTCATTTGATTTCACAATCTGCTTCTCCTGAAACAATGAAGTAGGAGCTTTTTTGTCTGCCAGGCTTTCTAAATGTTAAATCCTTGCATACAATTGAACTTAATATGAATCGCCCTCTTCTGGAGAGGAAGCTGTTATTCGGACTGTGCTACGGGGTGCAAGATCAAGTTACTAGATCAGTTAGTGCTCCATAAGGCATTCTGTTATTGGCTGGATCTCTTTGCCTGAGAGTTAATAGCAAACTGAATGTCATCCAGTTCACAAGCTTCTAATCATGACCGGCTGGTGTTTATAGGTCTTATGCCAATAAAAGCATCCAAAAATGACAAATGTAACTGGATCAGAGAGCATTTGGCTCCAATCCACTGTCAATTAGAAATAAAATGATAGATTCCAGATTTCTTTTTTTCCCTGAGTTGGTAAGTAGCAAATTTCTACCTCTACACAATCTCTGCAATGTAACAGGGACTAGGGACCAGGTGTCATTTGAAAGCTCATTCACAATGAGGAGAGGCAACTTAATTTTCTTACTTTTTAGATTTCCAAATGGTTCCCTTTCCTGCATCCATCCTCTTCTAATCTTAATATCACCCTTCTAATGAAAAAACTCGTGTGAATAAAGGGAAAGATATTTGGAATTTATTTCCAAAGACACAAAAATCATGAAGAAAAATGAATGAACGAAATGAGCTTTCTATGAACCATGATGGTACAGGCCAAATCTTGGAGAATCTCTTAAATCTTCCCTTTATCTTTCCGACTGGTTAAAACTTATTGTTATGTTTGGACTCTGTACTCATTGCTAAGCATAGTACTTTGTGGTGTAGAAGGGCACTTACAGAATAAAAGATATGGTCTCTTTCCCAGCAGAACAAATGATAAGATTTGAAAGAGCCAAGGGAAATATTTTAAAGACTGCCTAATCAATAAGCATAGATTCATATTTGACATTAGGAAATGAATGCAAATGGACTTCTTAGTGAATAGAAGAGGGATCAATCACAGGAGGCTCCTGAATACCTACTGAATTCAAGTGAAGCAGGACGATCTTAGCTATTTCTTCACATAGAGGGCAGAAACAGATGCTGAACTAGTCTCTGAGCATCCTGTTCTATACCCACCCTCTTAATCTCCACAGGGTAGTCAAACTGGCTTTTCTAAAATGCAAATTAAAGATTTTTTCATTCATTTTTCTCAAACCTATACACTGCTTACTTGTTCTGAAATAAATTTCAAGCTTATTAGCATCTTCCTCTGTCCCCAACAATTGGATGCCTTGAAATGTTTATATCTTCTTCATTTCATTACTATCCTTTGTTAATATCTCTAACTCACTTATTCATTAATTTATTCAACACAAATTTGTCGAGTACCTACTAAGTGACAGGCAGTGTTCCAAATGATAAAATATAACAGAAGGAAAAACAGATTTGGAAACTTCTTTATCCTCATTTCAAATCATATCCAAGTGGGCAGAGAGAAGATAAACAAAAACAAGTAGGTAAAATATTTAAAGTGCCAGATGGTGATAACTTCCGTGTAGTGAAAACATGGAAGAGACATGTAGATTATCAGCAGGAAAGGGTTACAATGGAAAATCAAGCTTTACTGAAGATTTGACACATGAAGAAATAATTAAATGTGCTACAGGAGCAAGACTTGAAGCAATCTGGTTTTGGTGTGTTCAGGCCCAAACTGCAAATTCAAACTCTCTGGGGCAGAAACATTTTGATGTGTCTAAGAAAGAATAAGGGGCCAGCGTGGCTGGAGGTTCATGACTGAGAGGAAGAGTAATAGGTGAAAGAGGAGAGCCTTTGGCTTCTATTCCTAGTGAATTGGGAAGCCACTGGAGGTTGTAAATGCAGCAATATTGTTTATTGGACTTGCTTTCTAAAACCTTGTATTATTTTCACTTTCAGAAAAAGGTATGATTTATATGAAATAAATTTCCTGATTCATACATTTTAATGTAGAGCCCTGAGGTTGAAAAAATATATACAGATAACCATAATAAAAATCAAAACACAGAAGAGTTCCATCACCTTCTCTTGTCAATGACTTGAATTCTTTTGTATTCAACATTTGTCCAAGGCACAGTACCTGGAGACAAGTGAAGAGTTTATTATCCTACTATTTAGATCTTTCTAATAATATCATGAATAGAATCAGAAACTATATAACTTTTTGGTCTGGTGTGTGTGTTGGGGGGGTACATGTGTGTGTATGCAGGTATCTGTGTGCTATGAGCACATATGTATGCAAGTGCTTGGCCATGCTTGGAACAGGGACCAGAGGAGGGTATCTGGTGCCTTACTCAACCACTCTCCCCCTTAATCCGTTGAGACAGGAGATTTAAACCTAGAGTTAGATTGCTGGCCAACAAGCCCCGGCCATTCACTTGTTTCTGCCACCCAATGGTGCTAGGGTTAGTGGTCTGTTCATAATCACATTGGGCTTTTTATATGAGTTCTAGAGACTTGAACTCAGGTCTTCATGCTTGCACAGCACATGTTCCTACCTGCTGAGTCTTCTTCTCAGCTCCACATATAACTTTTTGAGTCTTTTATAATTTACTTTTCCAAATACACTTTAGCTTCATTGATTTTGCTCCATATATATCATAATGAATTTCTCTATACTACTGAATAGTATTTCAGCATATAGTTACACTAGTTTTCTTATCCATTCATATTTTATGTTAAAAGGTCTTTTTATTTGTTTTCCATTGCATGGCAGTTTTGTACAATGAGTAATGCTGTGAATATTCAAATAAAAGTATTTTATTAAATAAATTTTATTATCTTAAATAAATACTTAATATTAGGATTGTTTCATAAGAGAGGCAAAGTTTCCATAATATTTTGAATTAAGAATGTATTCAATTTGTTGCTATGATTTTTGACATGCTTTTCAATATCTTAGAATGTTACTTTCTGTTTCTCTTTTGCTGTATCCTACAGATCCTAAATTTCATTTTATTTGATTCTAGGTTTATTTGAATTCCCTCAAAGTTCTTAAATGGCCTATCAATCCTTAAAATGTACTGCTCAATCTGTGTTTTTTGTGTTTTCTCTATTTTTCTAGGAATTCCTAGTTTTACATCATTTAATATGATAATATATAGGAAATTATTTCAATATTTTGTATTTAAAACTTGATTTCTAGACCAAATCATGGTTGATTTTAGATACTGTTCACTGGTTGCATAGAGAATACGTATTCCATCAGTATAAGATGGAGGAGTTTGCATGTTTATATGAAGTACATTTAATGTGTTGAAATCTATAATTTCTTTGTTGATTTTTTTTTGGTGTAGGTGTTCTATTTCTTGATAAAAGTAGGATATTGAAGTTACCCATTGTTATTGTAATGTGAATCTATCTGTCTTTCTGATCCCAGCCATGTTTGTTGCATAAAGTAGGGAGGATCAAAGTTTAGTGCATATGTATTAATGTTATACCTTATTGATAGATTGTTTGGTTTGATGTTATTTATCATTTCTGATTAAATTTTTCTTGAAATCTACTGTGTCATATATGAAAATAGATGTTCCTGTTTGATTTTTAATTTCTACTTGTTTGGAACATTATTTTATATCATTTTTCTCTCTGTGTATTTGTTCATGAAGCAAGTTTCTTTTAGATAACAGAGTTGAATCTTCTGTTTTGTCCATTCAGTCTTTTGTATGGTGCTAAGACATTTTTCTTCACAGTACTGAAAGACGTATATTAATTCCTGGAACTTTGATCTATTTCTAGTTTGTCTAAATTTTCTCTGTTCTCTACCACTTATTCACCTTAGAAATTTCCTTGTTACTGATCTTAAAATGTTTGGCTCTTTATTAATTTGTAATTATTCATTTAGGTTATAGTAAATTTTGCTATTTTACAATCTGCCATATTTATATGTCTTTCATAATTTTGTTTGTGTAATATTTCATTTTAATTATCTTATGCAATAATGATGTAATATCTACGAATTTGAGGGTGTTATAAATGGAATCTTTCAATGTTTACATTTTAATTGGGTTACTTTCACTCAGATCATTGTTTTGAGCTTCATCCAAATTCTTTCTTCTTTCATTTTATTTCACTGCATTGATCCATCAAAAATTGTTCTTCTAGTCAACTCTTCGTGTTCATTTGGAGTAATAGCAATATCCACTGGCAAGAAAATATATATATTTAGCATTTTAAAAACTTAAATTATTTTATATTTATAATTTATGTAATATATTAATGTTAAATTCAAGATTTTGATATATTTAATTTTAGAATCTTAAGTGGTTTTCATTTTGCATGTAGTTATATAACTACTTTGAGTTAGATTTTTATATAAGAAACAGCTATGGATGATATGTTGGATATTTTGTATATGGTTTTCCAATTATTTTAAAATCCAAGACAAGAGTGATAGACATCAACACCAATCTTCTCGGCTGCTCCAGGGCCTGGGACCAAGACCTGGCCCTTGGTCATATAGCACAGGCCAGGACATCTCTCTGGACTCGCATGTCAGCCAGTTCCTCACCGCCCTCACCTTCCAGATCTGCCTCTCTGCCCAGCTCACAAACCATTCTGTTTCTCCCTATTTTCCACCTCCCACCCCCAGCCCCTGCATACTCTCTCACCACACTGGTGCCCAATCACCCAGTGCCAGACCTCTTGGTTGGGTCACAGGTGGCCCTGGTTGAGTATTGCTCATCCTAGCCACAAGGAATGGCGGAGTTGTTGCCTTTCCTCTCTCCAGTGCCCAGCCTAAAGACTTTGGGCAGCACTTGGTATGATGGTACCCGATCTGGCACCAGGCAGGCTTTGGTTGATTATGACTGCCCCATACCAAAAAGTCTGGATGAGTACCATCTGTGTCCTCTGCCGATTAAGCTCCTAGCTGTTATCTTCTTAAATATTGATTCTACCCAATTATCTTTCTGTCTTCTTGCTTTGGCACACAATTGCACATAATTTAAATTGAAGTTGCCTCATTCTTTATATTTTGGAGCACTATTGATAGTTTCTATCTTTTTTAATAGTTTCTAATATCTACCTAAAAATTCCATATTTCTTCTCTTCTGTTGAGTATAGTAATGAGCTTCCCAAAGTAGTCTTCATTTATTTTATGGTATTCCTTTTCATAATTTGTTCTGTTTGATTATTTCTTTTGGTTTTCATCTCTTTTCTGAAAATAGTAATTCATGCATGTTGTTATTATTTTCTGTATATATGGCCTTTCAGTTGTTAGTTATTTAAAAAACCCCTGATTATAAATTTCTTAATCATTTCTGAGTCTCATTTTACTGATTATTTTATTCTTTATTATGTGATTCAACATTTTTTGTTAAAACTGGATACTATGTACAGATCAGTGAAGCATGAGGTAAACAGTATCTATCTTTGCTTGAAAATACACACACACACACACACACACATATATATCTACATATGTGTGTGTGTGTGTGTGTGTGTGTGTGTGTGTGTGTGTAGGGAGAGAATGAGGTCTTGTATGAACATATATTATTGACAAGGACAAGGTCATGTTACGGACTCCAAACGCTCAAACCCTTGAGCAATTGGCAAACCCTTCCCCTGCAGATAAGGCTCAGAGAAATGACAAAGCTTTCCTTGGGTCCAAGTGAAAATGTTGATCTTGAATGCAGAGTAAGTCTACCATAGCTTTCACTATCAGCTCTTTATAATCTAAAGACTGGCCCTATAAAGATACTGTTATTACTGAAATTAACTAAATCTGCTTCCTTGTTTAAGCTGTATACCATAAACAGGGCTTTCTTGTTCACTTGTTTCCAGTAACCCTGCCTTTCTGTTCAACTTCATATAATAAACATTCTGAGCTTCATGTAACAGTGGCTCCTCCACTAGCGTGAAAGATCGCACCCAATTTTAGGTTTTCTGTGTATAGTTGTCTTTCTGTCCTTTCTTCATTCTTCAATGCCCTATTTAGTCAATCTCTGAAGCCATACAGAGGGCAGGAATGATGGACATCTGACTAATGGGATTGGTTCGATGAGGGAGTGTTTCCAAGAGAATTGCACAAATGAAGGGAAAAGAAGTATAAGTAAAAAAAATAAGGATAAAGGAAAAATAAAGGCATGGAGGGAACACATTTCTATTTGTTGGATGAAAAAGCATGGGCAAGTAGAATCTAGAGCCACCCAGTCAATCTAGAGATAAACAGTTATACGTTGGCAAGTAGAATCTAGATACTGGAAGTTATATGTTGGTCGTTTTTGGGAGATTTGGGGATCCAGTGGAAGTAGGATGGTGGAGAAATTGCAGCTTAATTGGTTCTTGGGCTGTGTCAAGAGTGCTCGATTTCTAGGGCAGAGGTTGATAAATATAGTTTATTGAAGAAAATATAAATAAATAAGCCAATAAATAAAAAGAGAAAATTTGGGCAATGGCCAAGGGACCCAGATATATTCCTATCTTTGCTTTTGCTTTAGTTGCTTTCATTTCACATTTGGCAAAACAACAAGCAGCACACAGGTGACAGAGCATGAGCTGGTATGTGGGATGACTCATCCCCGAGAGGCTTGAGGGCCAGCTGGCCCAAATCAGTAAAAAAGATACATTCTGAGAGCCAGCCTGGGTCTGCCTGAGAGCCTTAGCAACAACAGCACGACCTGGAGATGATGCGGACCAATGAGAGACAGCCATGTCACAACAGCAGATGCATATTCATCAGACCTTCCCCCAGGATGGGGTAGAGGGTATATAAGGCTTGCCTCTTCCTGAGTAAACTGAGCTTGTTGCTTCGATATTCTCCTGGAGTCTGTGTGTCTTGACTTCACACCTACTTGGCCCCCTCCCCTAAAGGGAACAACAACACAGGACCCCTNCTACATCTGGTGCTGAAACCCGGGACATTTGGTGCTGGAACAGGAACTATTTGTCTCCCTTTACTCATGTGTGGCGCTGGTATATAAGCCCCCTTGAGCCGTGTTTTTTTGGTGAGTAGGATCCTCTAAGTTGTGTGATTTTGGTCCCTTCAGCAGGTAAATGCTGGGACCCCTGCTTTTCTTTCTGTTTGTCTTGTTTGTGAGTTTGTTTGTACAGAAGGGTGGCACATACTTTTGTTGAGGCTTGCCTGGTGTTTCCACATAAGGGCAGGACCCTCAGGAAATGGAGCCATGGTTTGACTGCTTTTAGTTGTGTGCGTATATAGTTGTGTGTGTGTGTGTGTGTGTGTGTGTATGTATGTGTATTTGTGAGTGCATGCATATGTTTGTGGGTTATGATGCCTGGAGAGATGGCTCAGTAGTTAAGAGTGCTTGCTGTTCCTTCAGAGAACATGTGGGAACCTTCTCTTTGGATGAGAGTTCTGTTCCTGGCCAGAAAAAAAGGAAAATGGCCTCAGGAGTAACCCTCGAATTGTTTTTTATGCCCATTTTGTTGTTGGCTACAATCACCGGCCTAAAGTCTTCCTCTACTGAGGAGGTCATTAAGGCCCACAATAAGCACTTCCAGGAACAATGTAATACCAACAGGAATCACCTTCATTCCATCCATGACTGATATTTCTTCTGCCTCTGCTGACAAGGAGATGAATAAAAATAGGCATAAAGTAAAGGAAAGGGATGGAAGGAGAGAGGAAATGATTGCAGTAGGATCCAAGCCTATACTGGCAGCCCCTCTCTCTGCTCCCCCCATGCTCCGAGTGGCTACCCTCCCACTGCAGTATCCACAGAGTGATTTGCCTGGATGTCTGGATGTCTGCCTGTTGAGCCAGCTGCATCGCGTGACTCCCAGTCTATTCCTCCTATGGTGCCGCATATACCCACCATGGCATTTCCAGTTAATGTGGGCCCCAATGTGGCCAACCAGCCATGGATACCTACCCCACTTGCAGACCTGTCTTTGGTCTGTACAGCTACTCATGAGTCAGGTCCTGACTTGCTGTATTTTGAACAAGTCCTACGGCAATGGGCAATGCATTTACAGACTTACTATGACTGGCACCATTTGATGAAGGCTGTGGTCTTCCTTAATTTGTGAGCTGCCTATGATGACCAGGCCGAGGCTCAGGCTCATTTTAATATACAGTACATCAATGTTTCTCTCGAGATGCTCACAGGCTGAGGACCATATATTAACCCTGTCACACAAGCCCAAATTGAACAATATGCTTATTTACTTGCTTCGGGAGACACCATTGCCGTTGGTGTATTAGAGGGATCTCATCACCCTTCAATAGCAATCCCCTCCTCCCCTATTAACCCAGGGGCGAGGGTATGCTTGCATTTTCCCCCAGAATACCACCATGCTGATATGGATACCCTCCAGAGATATGCATCCAGCAATAGACCAAGAGACATTGGCCAAAGAAGAAGCTTCAGATGGGTAATGTATGATTTGCACTGCTACTGCGGCATTAATAAAGGTCATGTCATCACTGGCATGTGACCCTAGATATCAACCCTCCACAAGGTCGCTAATGCATCACCAAAGAGACTTCAATTGGCACGATAAATATGACTAGGGTCCCATCCATCTCCTTGAGATTGAATTTTTGACTAATCCTTCTCTTGTTCAAATATCTTCTGCAACAGGTTCACCAACAGAAGGCAGCCACAAGGTGACCCTATAGGTTTTATTGGCTCTCAGACATCTAGATCAAAGTCCTCCTAGAGAGAGAATGCATGTAAGGCTACTGCCTAAAGCCCACCACCCGGACTACTCTCTAGGATTGATGCTCTTCGAGGGCTGGTAGTCAAAGACGGGTACGAGCTTGTTTGGCAAGCCAACCCAAGTCAGGCACAGCCCATTATGCTGAGCTATCCTGAGGTGGGGTCAACAAGTTAGGGCAATTTACCCTAGCTCCCACTGAGCATATCCTATAAAATAATAAAAAAGGGTGAATATGTTGGATGACTCATCCCTGAGAGGCTTGAGGGCCAGCCGGCCCAAATCAGTAAAAAAGATACATTCTGAGAGCCAGCCAGGGTCTGCCTGAGAGCCTTAGCAACAGCAGCTGAAACACCACCTGGAGATGATGTGGACCAATGAGAGGCAGCCATGTCACAACAGCAGATGCATATTCATTAGACCTTCCCCCAGAGTGGGGTGGAGGGTATATAAAGCTTGCCTCTTCCTGAGTAAACTGAGCTTGTAGTTTCTACATTCTCCTGGAGTCTGTGTGTCTTGACTTCTTGCCTATTTGGCCCCCTCCCCAAAGGGAACAACAACACAGGACCCCTGCTACATGCAGGTCCTGAGCAGACTTTTGATAAGTTGTCCTTTTCCAGCAGCCTGCACTGGTAGACCTCCTTACTGAAGCCAGCACCCCTGAGTGGGGCACGTGGGCTGAGGTATCTATGACCTAGGCAGTGACTGTGACCTAAGCAGCCATTATGACCTAGGTGTCATAAATGATTGGGATAGCTCACTGTCTCAGTGCTACTGTGGCAGGTGTGGTGTACAAAGAATAGTGGGGCTCTAGGACTGAAGCCAAAGAGTAAAATCTCGGTGGTTTTAAATATGACCCAGTTTTTGTTGTTGTTGTTATTGTTGTTGTTGTTGTTTTTTAATCCAACCTGACCCAAATAACTCACTGGGTATAATTCTAAAGTGTCTGGTAATCGTATCCATGAAGGTAAGGGGAGAAGCCTATTGGGCCTTTACTTTTACATCCAGTGGCTTGGTTGTATCCTCTCATACCTATTTATACTAATGAGTGCATCCATTTTGGAGGGCATTTCTCTAACCACATGGAGTCCCAATGTGCTTTGCTCAACTATTATTTGGAGAAGTTTACAGCCTTGATATTTAGACAGGATTTAATGTCACACCAACTACCATCACATATGTGTGACAGCAGCTCTTTATAATGAGAGCAAATTTATTTTGGAATTAATTAGACCTACCCCTGAGCACTTGGACCCACAATACTGATAGTGTGGATGTAGCCAAATTATGTCAGCACATCATAGAAAGCAAAACACTTATGGTCACATTGGTTTCTCCTGCTAATATTTCAAAAACAATTCTTGACATGCTTTGAGGCTTCAGTCCCTTTAACTTAACAAACCCTCCCCCTTTGTTGAACATAGTGGAGATCTTTCCTCTTATCACACCTACGGTCTGGAGTCAAACATCACAGCAAATGCCCCCTGAACAAAGCATGAATATCCATTCTAAATACCTAAATAATAAGAAGGGAAGAACTGAGGAGATATAGAGTGAGTGCAGTCTTGAGTGAATGTGTGTTGTGGATGGCCATGTCAAGGAATCTAAAGCCACAAATATAGCAAGTTCTTAGGTCTTGCCCCCTTGGTGAGGCTCAGAGGGATGACAAAGCTTTCCTTTGGTCCAAGTGAGAATGTTGATAGTATGTGCATAAAAGGTCCACTCTGGCTTTCTCCACCTGAGTATTTAGTCTGAGACTGTTACAGAGACTGCTACTGAGATGAGTCAAACCTGCTCCCATAATTCAGTGGTATACTATAAACCTCAGGTATATGCAATAATCTACTTCACCATTTAGCTATATAAAATAAACACAGTGAGCTTCTGGGATGCTCTGACTTCTTCATAAGCAAGGCCAGACCACCAAATCATAGCTTTTCTGTGTTTATGTGTCTGTCATTCTTTTCATTCTTTAGCAACTGAACTTGGGCCAGTTCCTGGAGTTGTGCAGAGCATGGCAATTTTTATTGTTATTGTATTTCACAGGTCATGGAATGAAACAAGTCAGCCTCAAACTCTGTCTTTTTTGCTCATTCTTTTGGCTTGATATTGTAGTTAGGACATTTAAAACATGGTTGCTTGATGCCTCTCAATTTACTTTAGAGTACTTTTATTCCACCATTATTTTTAGACTTTATCTATCAAATATGTCAATGAGGGCCTCATCAAGAAGGTCTCTCTACACATTCTTACTTAATTCCACCGGCTATTCAGTGCTTTCCTTTTTTTGGCAGATATGATTTGCACTATTATCTATTGTCTTAGTTTTGTGTCAGAACAAGGTGGGCTCTGAGTCCTTGCTTCTTGTAAATTATATTTTCTTGAAGCAAACAAGTGACATTCAAAGTTGATTTTGTATTTTTAATGAGTCTTTCATATTGACAAAGGAGTGTGTTTGTTTGTTTGTGTGTGTGTATCCTTCTGAACCTTCTGGCTAGCTATTAACTTTTTAAAAAGTTTTTATACAGTACATATTTTTATGCTCTTTTCTTCCTTCAAGACCTCCCCAATCCTCCCCTCATCCATACCTCCTTACCTATTCAACTTCATATTCTTTTTCACTCTCAAAAGAGAAAAATAATCATAGAAACAAAAAAAAGAAACCAAAGAAGAAAACACAAAACCACAATGAAATATAGCATTTTCTAGAGGCTTCCAAAAACATAAATAATGGATTTCAATGGAGTTACCATTTAATTGTGGAGACAATACCACAACTAAACATCATAAACTTCCAAGTAAAAGTCCCAAAATCAAGCATAGGTTACATCTTATTGAGTCATCAGTGAAAGGGGTCCCATAGACACCCATTAAAAATCATTGCAGAATATTATCAAGGCTATTGGTTACTCTGATAGTAATGCCCTATCACTGAAGATAGCACTTACTTATTTACTTGAATATGGAGAATTTATGCTGGCATCCAACTAGAAGTTTCACCCATATTGACAAAGGCTCATAGTGCTGGAAGGTACTGTCCATGCTACCAAATAAGAAAAGTAATTATCAATTTCACTCAACTAAAAACCGTGTTAGCTGTAATAGTGACCTTCTTGCAAGATATACCCACTGGTGCAATAGTGGCTCAAATATTATGTGGGGAACAAACAACTTTTTTTTTTTTTTTTTTCGAGACAGGGTTTCTCTGTGTAGCTTTGCGCCTTTCCTGGAACTCACTTGGTAGCCCAGGCTGGCCTCGAACTCACAGAGATCCGCCTGCCTCTGCCTCCCGAGTGCTAGGATTAAAGGTGTGCGCCACCACTGCCCGGTGAAACAAACAACTTTTTTAAAATTTAATTTAAGGCCTCCTCTATGAGATATAACACATATTGTATACTGATATAATGGCTAAGACCCTGAGACTAGATAGGTCATGGGCTCGAGGGAAAAACATTACTATTATTCTGCTAAAGGAACACAACAATAAAATGACTAGTAATGACATTGCTGTACCCATAGAGCAAAGCATCAATCAACCATAATCAGAGAAGTTTCTCTTTGATACAGAAATAATTAACACAGAAAACCACAACCAGATTATATGCAGAGATTGAGAGTCTTTGGAACACTCTTCTTTAAATGGAATGTTTATATCGAATCCCTCCCCTCAACCCCTCAAAAGCTCAGGGATCTAGATGAAAGAAGAGGTAGAAAGATTGTAAGAGCCAGAAGTCGATGACTTCGAGGGAACATTGTATCCAAGACACAACAGGGCTGACATACATACATGAATTCAAAGGGACCTTAACAACATGCCAAAGATCTGCACAAATTCAAGCCAGACCAAATATCAGCATGGATGGTATAAAGTGTGAGCAAAGTTATGCTGTAGTAGAATATTATAAGGTGTGTTACTTTTGTTCATGATGCATTTATTTAACTCTGTGAAGCTGTGTTATAGTGCCTGTGTAAAACACCTGATGATCTAATAAAGAATTGGCCAATAGCAAGGCAGGAGAAAAGATAGGCGGGGCTGGCAGGCAGAGAGGATAAATAGAAGGAGAAATCTGGGAGGAGGGATAAAGAAGTAGGAGCCAGAGAAGGAGGAGGACTCCAGGGGCCAGCCACCCAGCTACAAAGCAAGCTACGGAGTAAGAGTAAGATTTACAGAAGTTAGAGAATGGGAAAAGTCCAGAGGGAAAAGATAGACGGGTTAATTTAAGGGAAGCTGGCTAGAAACTAAGCCAAGCTAAGGCCAGAAATTCATAAGTAATAATAAGCCTCCATATGTGATTTATTTGGGAGCTGGGTGGCAGGCCCCCCAAAAGAGCCTAAAAGCAAACAACAACATTCCACCATTAGCCAATAAGTTATTTGCAATTGATATCTGCTGTAAAAGGAAAAAATCAATTTTCTTTAATGGAATTGACAGTGGATATATATCAACAACACTTCAGGGCAAACAGCAGGTTCAGGAGTAGTCGACCAACACAAAAGACTCCATGTTTCTATCTATCATCTATCTATCTATCTATCTATCTATCTATCTATCTATCTATCAACCTACCTACCTATCTATCTATAATCTATCAGGCTATCTATCATCTGCCTATCTTTGTGTGTGTGTGTGTGTGTGTGTGTGTGTGTGTGTGTGTGTGTGTGTGTGCATGCACACTTGAATTTTAGTTTCTCTGTTGGTAGGAATAGATTATGAATAGTCTTCAATTATCTATCTGCATACATAGGAGGATATGACTATTTTGTGTTTCTTATGTCTTCTATTTCCTTTTATGTAGTTATGAAACTTCAAATGTACCCTAGGGGAGACAGATTGTGCTGTATTCCCACAGTAATGAATGCAACCTTATGAAATTTCCTTTGTAAAAACACTGATAGGAATAATCTAGGTAGAAATCTTTGCTTCTCTGGGGCCAAGACTGTACCTTTCCCCAAGGCTTGTTGCAGTGAATGATTATTTCTCTAGTATCCTACCTGGAGTCCATATTTCTCATAAGGGAACAATACAGTCGATATAGAACAGCATGAGGGTGCAACTTCATTGTAACATCATTTCTCAGAATTTCTGCTCTGTCATACTAACCCACTCTAGGCCTTTATGAATTCTTATAAAAGTCATTTTAAATATTTTTGTCTGTTTCTATGGCAGCCTCATCTTCCTCCAATGCTCTGCTCCTGGTAAACAAACATGTCATTCCTCTCATTTCCATGGAGACACCCTTATTTTCTGAGGTATATTTCAGTATTCTGATAAACTTAAGAAAAGTTGAGATTTTATATATTTTCTGTTTGTTTTTCACTTCATTTGTGACATATAATCTTTCTAGCTTCCTATAAACAGCTAAAGCCAGAAGTCTTGACTTCCTTTTTGAGAGATACAATGAGGCTGCTGCATTAACCATAGATTGTAGAGCAACAAGGATAAAAGTGAACTGCACAGTTAGAAATTTGTTGCACTAAATCAGGGAGAATTTATAGTTATTTGGGAAAATTGTAATGATAGATGTGTTGAAAATTGAGCAGATCCTAGATATGTTTTGAAGGTAAAATCAACAGGATGTATACACTAACTGGAGGAAAGTTACGAAGAGGAAACAGTAGTTAGTGATTATGGCAAGAATTTGTTTTCAGCAAGTATAGGATTGAACTGTAATTTAAATATGTAAGTTGATTAAAAGTAGATTTTGGAAGAAGTCTAGGAGGGTCTCTTGTGGACTATATATTTAAGACATCTATCAGATATTGAAGTAGTATATATGAGCCTAAGACTCTAAGAATCTTACATTCAAAGGTGTTTGGCTGAATGAATGTGTTTGATAGCAGAGTATGAACAGAATTTGAATACTGAGTGAGATGCCCATGGGAATGTGTAGACATTAAGGTCAAGTTTAAGGAATCAAATTTGCTCATAAGGTAGAATTGAGAAACCAGTAAAGGAGACAATAGTTACACGTGCCAGAAAGAATAAATAAATGCTAAATTGAGAGAACACAAAGAGAGAATTTCAAGAACAAACGCATGAACTTCATACGTCCCAAGTCTGTGACTTTGAGTTTTTGAATTTATGACAGTGTAAAATTGAAACACAGTCAAAACTTTCACTTTTCAGTTGTGACATTTTCCTTGACTAGTGCTTCATAAGTGGGCACATAAGCAAGTTACATCGCATAGTCAGCCATGTAATAATGTAGCACACAACTGCTGCTTTATAAGATACTGTATTTCCAGCATTGTTTCTATAGGAGATATCGTGTTTTTGTATTATCTCCTATCTAAAACTGTCAGTTAATGAAAATATTCTCAGAAAATTTTATGTATTATATAGTAGACTACAATGTTTGGTAGAGCAGTCACATTAAATATACTTTCATTTGTTCTATTTTCAACTTACTATACAGTTTATTAAATCTTAACCATATTTGCAAGCAGCATCTCTAGATAAAATGTTGCTTTTAGATTAAATTAATGACTGAGGATTAAATAGTGTTCCTTATTAAAGAGACATGGATACAATATTACTGGTAAGTGAGATATTTTATTCTTTTCTGAGTAGAGATATATTATACATAGTGAAAGGAAGAGAGATAGTAGAATAGGAGTTAAAAGTAGATGGATGTCTAGTTTTTGAGTTCTTTATGTATTTTGGAGATCAGCCCTTTGTCTGATGTGGGGTTAATGAAGATCTTTTCCCATTCTGCAGACTGTCATTTTGTCTTACTGACCGTGTCCTTTGCCTTACAAAAGCTTCTCAGTTTCAAGAGGTCCCATTTATTAATTGTTGCTCTTAGTGTCTGTGCTACTGGTCTTATATCTAGGAAGTGGTCTCTTGTGCCAATGCGTTCAAGAGTACTTCCTGCTTTCTCTTCTATCAAGTGCAGTGTAGCTGGATTTATGTTGAGGTCCTTGATCCACTTGGACTTGAGTTTTGTGCATAGCGGCAGATATGGATCTATTTGCAATCTTCCACATGTTGACATCCAGTTATGCCAGCACCATTTGTTGAAGATGCTTTCTTTTTTCCATTGTACAGTTTTGGCTTCTTTGTCAAAAATCAAGTGTTCATATGTGTGTGGATTAATGTCAGAGTCTTCAATTCGATTCCATTGGTCCCCATGTCTGTTTATATGCCAATACCAAGTTGTTTTTATTTCTACAGCTTTATAATAGAGCTTGAAGTCAGGGATCACGATGCCTCTAGACATTGCTTTATTGTACAGGGTTCTTTTAGCTATCCTGGGTTTTTTGTTTTTCCATATGAAGTTGAGTATTGTTCTTTCCCAGTCTGTGAAGAATTGTGTTGGTATTTTAATGGGATTGCATTGAATCTGTAGATTGCTTTTGGTAAGATTGCCATTTTCACTACATTAATCCTACCTATGCATGAGCATGGGAGATCTTTCTATTTTCTGAAATCTTCTTCAATTTCTTTCTTCAGCGACTTAAAGTTCTTATCATACAGATCCTTCACTTGCTTAGTTAGGGTTACCCCGAGGTACTTTATATTATTTGTGGCTATTGTAAAGGGTGATGTTTCTCTCATTTCTCTCTCAGCCCATTTATCATTTGTATATAGGAGGGCTACTGACATTTTTGAGTTAATCTTGTATCCTGCCACCTTACTGAAGGAGTTTAAAATATCTAACAATCCAATTAGAAATTGGGCCACAGAGCTCAACAGCGAATTCTCAATGGAAGAATCTCAGATGGCCGAGAGACATTTGAGGTATTGATCAACATCCTTAGTCATCAGGGGAATGCAAATCAATACAACTTTGAGATAACATCTTACACCTAACAAAATGGCTAAGATCAAAAACACTGAGGACAACTTATGTTGGAGAGGATGTGGAACAAGGGGAACACTCCTCCTCTATTGGTGGGAATGCAGTCTTGTACAGCCACTTTGGAAATCAGTATGGTGGTTTCTTAGAAAACTGGGAATCAATCTTCCTCAAGACCCAGCTATACCACTCTTCATATACCCAAGGGACACATGCTCAACTATGTTGATAGCAGCATTATTCATAATAGCCATAACCTGGAAAAAACCTAGATGGCCCTCAACTGAAGAATGGATGAAGAAAATGTGGTACATATACACAATGGAGTACTACTCGGCAGAGAAAAACAATGACCATATGAACTTTGCAGGCAAATGGATGGAACTAGAAAATATCATCCTGAGTGAGGTAACCCAGACTCAGAAGGTCAAAAATGGGATGTACTCACTCATAGGTAGATACTAGATGTGAAGCAAGGGATGGCCAGACTGAAACCTACAGCTACAGGAAGGAACCTAAGAGGGATGCATGGATCACCCAGAGAGAGAGAAATGGATGAGATCTACATGGGCTGACTAGGAGTGAGGGGGAGGAAATGGGGACAAGGGAGGGAGGATGAGAGTGTAAAGGAG
>LZPO01000719.1:1787047-1799216 GCA_001675575.1 Neotoma lepida | reverse complement strand
GGCATGTAAAAGGAGTGGAAGATCTTTTTAATAATAAAAAAATAAATAAATGAAAAAAAGAAGATGGATAATAGCAGTAGAATCATGTGGGAGTTTTGAATGTTTGTGTGTAATTAAGAAAAATATCCAAGTAGGATCACTAGGGCATGTAAGTTTAAGTAGAAGAAAGTGTAAAAGTATGTAGATAAATGGAAGAAAATATATTAAGGAACGGGCCAGATTAGTGAGCAATACCAAGGGCTTTCATGAGGATTTTATATTAGTTAAATATCAATGGAAAATCTCACCGCATTACTCAGCTTCTTCATATAATATATCTGACAAAAACTGCTTATCAAAAATGTACATTCCATTTAGTTCATACTTTGTTGTTTCAAATCCAAGATTATTCAGCTTCATTGATCATTGATCTGGGCCTTTGATGAGGATTCCACATCATGTTAGGAATATATATCAAAAAGGGTATTACTGCCTTGACCCAGAAAGCAAAGTTTGAAATGTCATAATGCCTCACATAATGACCCTGATCACCATTAAAGACTTCTCATAAGGTTCTGTCTCTTAAAGATATAGAGCATTTCCCAATATCACCACCCTGGGGAGTACATTTTTCATAATTGGATTTTGAAGAGACTGTGCATATTTAGACCATAACACTGACAAATTTAAACATAATTGAAAATAAAATATTTTCCTTCTTTGGTGAAATAGCTTATGACAAGCCATTTTCTTCAGCTCTTTCCGTAGGTAGCAAACTCAATTTCTTTCCTTTTTGAGTCACAGTCTTGCTGCATAGCTCAGGCTTGTCTCAAACTCACAGTACTCCTATTATCTCAGCCTTTTGAGTGTTAGGATTGTAGGCCTGTTCCACCATACCTGGCCCTATTTTCATTCTTTTAAGTCTGTGCTTCCTTTGCGACTTGTTTTCACCAATTGAATGAAACATATGTTAAGAAGGTAGACTCTCACTCATGCTCTTCTAGAATACCATTGCAATGTGACTATAACAGTAATCCTGTTTGGAGATGGATGAGTGTGTGAAGAAATTGGAATATTGTCCAATAATAATAGCTGGTATCCATCATACCAGGAAAGGCATCAGTCCTATGTGTAAGATGCAGAAAAAAGAGCACTACAGATTTATCTAGCTAAAATTGTCAAACAATAAAATCATCAGTAAATAAATTATTTTTATTTAATTAACATTTATTAGCTGTACAATCTAATGGGATTCATTATGACATTTCATATGTATATATAACATACTTTGATCATATTCAATCCCCTATTGTTACATCCTGCTCTCCCCCACTGTTCCCCTTCCTCTATTTCCAAATCCTAATCAACTTTCATATATTATCCCTATTGGTTTTCTTTTTCTTAATTATTACTGTTACATGCATACATACATAAAAATATATAAATGTAACCTACTGAGTCCATTTAGTTTTGCATATATTTTGGGGGGGTTGAATCTTATATCTAAGGCTCAGGGAATATCTTTGAAAAGGGGGGTGAAAGTTTGTAAGAGCCAGAGGACCAGGACATTTGCTGCAAGATTGTGACTCCTAAATAGGGCATAGAAGCTGCATCCAGGAGATCTCAATAATATGGTAGATTAAACAATGACAATACCAGTTGACATGTCAATATTGATTGGGAAATCTCACAGGGCCTCATACCGAGATGAAGAGCTACTCACAATTAATGACTTCTCAGAGTCGGAAAATTTATCTTCCCTAGGAATGAGCCACCTAAGTTGTTATCCAATATCAATTTCTTATTTTTTCAGCCCCAAGTTTGTATTTCATGTCTAAAAGAAGTAAAATCATATACTCTCACTCAGACATTAAATCATAGCTTAAATACCTCCTAGACAATCTTGACATATTGAATAATCTACTATCTTTGAAAACAAGTTGAAACTAGCCAAAAGGTTTCCATGTTTATAAGAGTCTCGTGATCTCCATAAAACAGTTGGGATCCCCATCCTAGATGGGCTCACAGTAACTTGCACTACTGTGTTCACATCGCTTAATTTATGGTGACCATTTACTCTTTCCTTTCAAAATAGATTAGAAACTCAATAAAGGAAAAATCAGTAGTTTATTGTGGTCTGTCTATACATTGTCATATCCTTCACTTAAATTATTCACAATTATGTTGTAAAATGGACTTTAAATAGATAATTACTCATGTTAAAACATGTAGGAAGAATATTATCCATAATAAACACCATGAAATCAAAGTTATGACAAAACAGTTCAACATTGTCATATTCTTGTTTTATTTGTCCTGCAGTTTAATGAAGTAGATATTATTCTTTACATATTCTTTCTATTTATGGTAAATGCTTCTGGTAAGATTATTTTATACAGGGGCAAAAACTAAGAGATGGAGTTTTGCTCATTTATTAGTATTCATTAATAAAAACCAATAGTAGATTGTTGGTTGACAGATGTCATATGCTATAAATAAATGTTTTTTAAACATTTATTTTGTTTTATTTCATTTATTTGTATCCAATTACAAACTATTTTTAAAAATATTTTATTTTGGTGTAGTTATTTAATGTTTTTGTTTTGCAGCACTCTTTTCATTCTGAATGATATATGCCCTTTTATTGTCTCTTCCTAATTTATTTATGTTAATTCAAATTATAATCATTTATAATTTTTGATGGCCACATTATTCAAATTTACTTTTATTATCTATACCTTTCTCTGTTTTATTTACTTTCCTTAATATGTCTTTCAGTTTTGTATTTAAAGTATATTTTAATGGCATTTAATAAATATTTCCTTTCCATCATAAGTGTATGGGATGTGTTGTACCTCTTCCTTAACCCATCTTATACCAACTTTCTCCAGTGCTATATATACTGATCCCTTAGATTTCATCAAATCAATAATTAATATTTTGGAACCAATTACTTAAATCTACCAAATCTCAGGTTTTCAATAATACTGTTTATATTGCATTTATCACACTATAAAGATTCAAATGTTGCAAACAGTCCAAATTATGGTATCTTTCTTTTCTTCTCTCTTAGGGTTTAAATTACTGCAATAAAACAGCATGGCCAAAAACAACCTGTGGAAGAAAGGGTTTATTTAAACTTACACTACCAGGAAACCCTCTACCACTAAGGGAAATCAGGGCAGGAAGTCAAACTGACAAGAATCTGGGGGCAGGAACTGATGCGGAGGCCATTGTCAGGGGTTGTTTACTGGCTTTCTCTCCATGAGTTGCTCAAACTATTCAGTTTTATTCCATCCAGGACCACTTGCCCAGGGGTATCACTACCCACAGTGAGCTGTGCCCTCTCACATCAATCATCAGTCCATTGTCTACAGATAAATCTTAAAGATGCATTTTTTTTCCAGATGAGATATTCTTTTCAGATGATCCTAGCTCCTGTCACATTGACCTAAACACCAGCCAGAACACCTTTTTTTCCCCTCATCTCCTAAAGAAAATCGATCCATATTTGGTAATTATGGGATTGCTTTGTTTTGAAAGTTATTTTCCAATAGCATAATTTTAGTGCGAAATGATTTTCAAACTTTAGTCAGTAAAGGACACTGTGTACTACCATAACCTGGGTAAGTTATGGGAAAGTAGTGGTCTATCTTATTCAGTCTAATATCTGTCACTTAAATTATTCACAATTTTGGTGTAAATGGAATTTAATAAACAGTGGATGGCAAGAATATTGATCCTTAATTCAAGAGGTATTTACGAAGTAGATTTAAGGCAGGCATAGAACTAATCAGTAAATTGAGATATTTACTCAGATCAATGAACCACACTTTCTAAAAATGACATCCAAATAAAGTGACTTGTCTATTCATATTCTCTATAGCTACTAGATAGGATTGGAGACAGCATTATTTGTCCCCTTCTACTCCATGAATAATATCTCTCATAAGACAGCTCATTAATTTGAAAACATTTTTAGTTTTTATAGACTTATAATATATAGTAATAATAAACATTTAAGTTTGTGCAGGACTGAGTAGAACTTTGAGTGTTACAAAAATATTTCAGGCGAGTGAGTCTTTAAATCTAAGATACTAAAATCTTTCTCTGATATCATCTATTGAAGTGTAGAGTACTTTCAAAACACTTTAATTTCACCTACTTGTCAACAAACCACACCAGATCAGGGGAAAATTAGGATTAAGAAAAGAAGAGGAACTGCAGGAATAGAAAATATATGGCCATGGAAAACAAGTAGAGATCACGTCAACAAATGTAAGTCTTTCTAGTATTTGAAGCAAATATTATGACCTCTTTACATTTCCTCTTTTTCTAGTGAAAGATCCATATTGATTAGCAGCCATACCATCCAGTTCCAGATACTGACTGCCCTTTACAATGTCATTGTTTTTCTGTTTCTTGTTAAATAAATTATGAATGTATGTATGTTCATGCAATTCCATTGTTACAATAAGGGAATGGATGCATTTTTCCTTAGAAATTTGAAGGCATTAGAGAAGACCCCAATCATCTTTTTTTATTTTTTTATTATTAAAAAGATTTTCCACTCCTTTTACATACCAATTTCAGATCCCCCTCTCTTCTCTCCTCCCACTCCGTCAGCTCTCCCCCTCACACACACCCCATTCCCACCTTCTCCAATACAAGGTCTCCCATAGTGAGTCTCCGGAGCCTGGCACTCTCAGCCTAGGCAGGACAAGACCCTCCTCCCTGCGCCAAGACTGTGCCAGGTGTTCCACCACAAGCATTGGGCTCCAAAAAGTCAGCCCTGCACCAGGGATGGATCCCGATCCCACTGCCTGGGGGCCCTCAAACACTTCAAGCCAAACAACTCTCTCAAGCTTCCAGAGGGCCCAGTTCAGCACCATGGAGGGGCTCCACATTTATTAATCCACAGTTCATGCATTTTGATCAGCCTGGCTGGCTTCATGATCTCAATGTCCCTTGTTCATAAAATCTCTCCTCTCTCTCATCTGTTGGACTCCTGGAGCTTTGCATGGTGCCCAGCCATGGATCGCCACATCTGTCTCCATCAGTCACTGGATAAGGGCTCCATGGTGGCAGTTAGGGTATTCATCCATGTGATCACTGGAGTAGGCCAGTTCAGGAACCTTATCAATTATTTCCAGTGGTCTAAGGTGGGTTCATCCCCGTGGACTCTCTGGGACTTTTCTAGCACTCTGTTTCTCCCTATTCCCATGATTTCCTCATTTATTATGTTATCTCCTTCCTTGCTCTCTCTCTCTATCCCTGTTCCATCTCGAACCTTAGGCACAGGAGACCACTTCCTAAATATAACACCAGTAGCACAGACACTAAGAGCAACAATTAATAAATGGTACCTCTTGAAACTGAGAAGCTTCTGTAAGGCAAAGGACATGGTCAATAAGACAAAATGACGGCCTACAGAATGGGAAAAGATCTTCCCTAACCCCACATCAGACAAAGGGCTGATCTCCAAAATATATAAAGAACTCAAAAAACTAGACATCAAAATATCTAACAATCCAATTAGAAAATGGGCCACAGAGCTAAACAGAGAATTCTCAATGGAAGAATCTCAGATGGCCAAGAGACATTTGAGGTACTGCTGAACATCCTTAGTCATCAGGGAAATGCAAATCAAAACAACTTTGAGATTACATCTCACATCTATCAGAATGGCTAAGATCAAAAACACTGAGGACAGCTTATATTGGAGAGGATGTGGAACAAGGGGAACACTCCTCCATTGCTGATGGGAGTGCAATCTTGTACAGCCACCTTGGAAATCAGTTTGGCGGTATCTTAGAAAACTGGGAATCAATCTTCCTCAAGACCCAGCTATACCACTCTTGGGCATATACCCAAGATATGCTTAATCATACCACAGGGACACATGCTCAACTATGTTGATAGCAGCATTATTCATAATAGTCAGAACCTGGAAAAAACCTAGATGCCCCTCAACTGAAGAATGGATTAAGAAAATGTGGTACATATACACAATGGAGTACTACTCAGCAGAGAAAAACAATGACCATGTGAGATTTGCAGACAAATGGATGGAACTAGAAAATATTGTGCTGAGTGAGGTAACCCAGACTCAGAAGGTCAAACATGGTATGTACTCACTCATAAGTGGATACTAGATGTAAAGCAAAGGATAACCAGACTGCAACCCACAGCTACAGGGAGGAACCTAGGAGGGATGCATGGATCACCCAGAGAGGGAGAAATGGATGAGATCTACATGGGCTGACTAGGAGTGAGGGAGAGGAAATGGGGGGCAAGGGATGGAGGATGAGAGTGTAAGGGAGGTTTGAGCTGAAGACCCCAATCATCTTTCCTCCTATACTCTAGAGCCTTCTAGCAGGTGACATTGTGAGCCTACTCTGTCTCCTCTCCTTTTCAATGCTTTGTTGTATTCAGTTTTTTGTTTGTTTGTCTCAAACAGTGCAAACTTTTGGATATTATTTTCATTTCTAATGCCAGAAAATTTTATTATGAAGTTCCTATATGGGACAATTTTTTTCTATTGGAAATGGCATAATGTAGACATTAAATTTGGCAAATTAAATCTCATATCAGCTGTGAGATATATTCTTCCATTATTTTTTCCATTATTTTGGTTGAAATTCTTATATTAGTATTCTAAGACATTGATCTTTCTCATTTGTTTTATATCTCGAAATCCTGTAATTTACTTTCTAAGCAAATTCAACTATTTTCTTCAACTCAAAGGATATTTTCCAGATAAGAGAAATAAATAGAACTCAAATAAGGGTATGATCATAAAAGTAGAACATAAATAGTAAGTCTGAGAGTGAGCTTGAGACTTGGACTATATTCTAATAATTTAGAACTACAGATAAAAGATTTAAATATAAAAATTTAAACCTGAGTATGTGAAATAGAAAATGAATACAACACCCCCTAACATGAACTGTAAGCATCTATATGTATTTTGCACTGAGAATAAAAGAAAAATTAGAAGACCAATACATTTGACTAAACAGATATTAATATACATAGTAAGTGTCTGCCTTGATCATAAAGTGCTGAAGTATGTACTTGCACTTTTTATGCTATATATTGGATTGAAGCAACTAATATAAAAATAACTCTTAGAAATCACCATAAACATACAAATAAAAATCTAAAGACAAAAGAATAGAAACAGACAGGTTCAAAAGAAATAAAGGGGGCTGGAGAAATGACTTCTAGAACTTACTTTGCTTCCTAGAATCTACATCAAGTGGCTCATAACCACCTTAACTTCAGTTGCAGGGCATCTGACACCAGGCAGGCACATGGCATGTACACAGTCATGTAGGCGTACATACACATAAAAAACAAATATATCTTTTTGTAAGTACAGACAATAAAAAATAAAACAGGCACATCATCATAATCATTTTTGTATCTGTGGAAATGAACAAATACGTTATACAGAACCCATTAGGCATATCGTGAAAAAAATAATTGTAAAATACAGACTTATTTTACCACCCTGCTAATGCTGTTACGGTGCTTGATTATGATTGCTTGATTTCTGAGCAGAGGCTTATACTGTGTGTGCTATGTACTATGTAACTCAGGCTTGCCTCAAACTCATAGTAATCCACCTTTCTCAGCTCATTATGTGCTGGGATAACAGAAGCAAATCATCACAATCAGTTTATAGTTATAGTCTGAATATGAAATATCCTGCTGGCATTTGCTTTCAGGGCTTGATACCCAGCTGGAAGGTCTATTTTAGGATGTTCTGAAAACTTTAGATGTGAGGTCACCCTAGAAGAAATTGGAGGAAGTGAAGCACTGTGGGTACGTTATCAAAGTTGTATGTTGTCGCTGCCCTCAATTGCTCCTTCCTTTATGAACACCATGAAATCAGTAGTTTTGCTCCCAAATGTCCTTCTGTCATCATATTCTGTCTCATGACAGCCCCACAATAGTTGATTATACACTAAAACCTCTGGAACTGTGAACCAAAATTGATCTTTCCTCTCTAAAGTCCTTGTTCATAGGCATTTTGTCATAGTGACAAAAGATCTATTGAAAACAAAAATGAAAATAGAAAATAATTTTAAGGTAGTGGAATTAATAAAATGGTCTTAAAATAATAACATATATGAGAAAAATACACAAAAATATCTTCTTACAAGCACTGTAAATAGTAATGTTAATTGCTGAAATTTTTCTGGGAAGAAAAAATAAAAATATTTCTTTTATTTATCCATTAACTTCAAAATTTAAGAAAATATTGAAAAGTTCTTTAAGATTTATCTGAGTTTGTTCAATGCAGCATATTTTATAATGAAATAGTTTATTAAAATAGTGTTTTTTGAATACCCTTCTGGCATTCTTTTATATAAAAATCTTTGATATGCAATTTTATAACATTAATAAAGTTATGAATTAAAGGCACATAGATTTTATCATGCTATATTTGAATATTCTCAACTTTTTTTTTTTGGTGTTTCGAGACAGGGTTTCTCTGTGTAGCTTTGCGCCTTTCCTGGAACTCACTTGGTAGCCCGGGCTGGCCTCGAACTCACAGAGATCTGCCTGCCTCTGCCTCCCGAGTGCTGGGATTGAAGGCGTGCACCACCACCGCCCGGCGAATATTCTCATCTTTTATAAACAAAACAGTACTTGACTAATTGAATAGTAAATGCTTGTGATTTTTAAAGAATTATTGACAAGGATAGTCTTTGCATTTCCCTTATATGGTTATTATCAGATTGTAGAAAGATAAGTCACTACCTCAGATATTTCCTTGCTCTTTCAATATGTTCCCTTTAAATTCTTTCTAAAATTTAATATCTATTGTGTTATTATTTGAAGTGAGGTCTTATAGTAAATGATTAAGAGCACTCTCACCTCATAAGTAGATTAGTGTCTTATTAATAATCTGGAGAGAACTACCTTAGAACTTATTTGCCCTTCTTTTCTTCATACTTTTTGAATACATAATGTATACCCCTTCCAGAGAACTCTTATTAGTGCAGTTGTAGCATAAATACTAGTAGAGTAGCCAAACACTTTTTTGATTGTATTTATAATCTGATTCATGAGATGGGAACTATGCCTGATATTGTTATTAATGTCAAGAATCAAGGACTTGTTAGGTCATGGGCCCTAAGTGCAAATCCACTATTATTTTTCTTGTAAGTGAACATAGCAACCAAACAACTCCTAATGACATATTACTATACCAAAAGGTTAGTATATCACTCAATCCTCATCAGGGGTTATTCTTCTGATGGTAATTAACAACAGAGATTTAGAACTGGACAATATGCAGATAGAGATTTTGGAGCACCAAGTTCTAAATGGAAAGTCTATATCACATTCCTCCATTCAAGGTGCAGGAATATGTTGCAAAGGGTGAAGAAAGATTCTAAGAGCAAGAGGTGGTAGAGTACTTCAAGGCAACAGTGTTTTTCAGATATAACCCGGCAGGTACATATACAAAATTGACACTGTGATAGCATGCACAAGAGCTGTACAATCTCAAACCAGACAACACCCCAGCATGGGAGAGAAGTGGGAGCAAATTCTCATTGTTATCCAAAAAGCTATTGCAATTGATAGCTGCTGGGAGAGAGAAAATCAGTCTTCTTAAGTGAAGTGACACTGGGTATACCAATCACAGTCCAGGACAGTTTTTATCCTTGGGGATAGTTGACCAAAGCAAACCAGACTCCATGGTGTATGTGTTTGTATGTGTGTGTTTGTGTGTGTGTGTGTGTGTTTTGTTGCTTTATAAAATAGCATGTTGTTGGGTATGTAGTGAGGTAGGGGAGGATCTGGCAGGAGTTTCAGGGAGCAGAAAGAATATGATCATAATATATCATATGAAATTCTCATAGTATAAAAAAGGAAAGATTTTAAAAAATAATAAAACATATTTTAAGTGCCATCTGGCAAGATGTGGTGGGGAATACCTTTAATGCCAGTATTTGGGAGGGAAAGCATAAAGATCTCTGTAAATTCAAGGCCAGCTTGGTCTATATAGTGAATTCCAGGTGAACCAGTTCTCCATAGTGACACTTTGTCTCAAGGTCAAAACCAATAGCCCTATTCATTTATAATTCCTATGAACCACACCAATGGCCAGCATGGCACAATAACTCTAAGTGTGCAGTAGTGGCACATAAACAATGGCTGTAATCAACAACTCTCTAATTACAGTTAAGACTCATTCAATAATAGGGAAATTGTTCCTAGAACTGGAAACCTAGCTAAATGTCCAGAGCTAGTGAAGTCATGGATCTTGCAGGAAGACTGACAACCACTGCTTTATTAAACCAGCACAATCTCTAATAATCATCTAAATATTTGTAATTACATCCACAGATCAGTGTAGTCCTCACTTCTCATCAAGGAAAAGTAGAGTTGTGAATCCATGTCCCTATGGATGCATCTATAAAACATCTCATACATCTAATTCTCAGGGATCCTTGTAGAAGAGGAGGTGGAAAGATCACAACAGCCAGAGGATCAGAGAGATGCTGTGAGATTGTGTCTCCTAAGACTGTTACAAGTTACACCCATAAAAACCTCAAAAACATCACTGCCCAAACATGAGCTGAGTAAGGACAACACAACACAAAAGTGAATGAGGGAAAGCCCAGAAGGTCTTACATAAATAACTTCAGGCAACAAATAAATGCTGAGAATGGGAGAAATAGGTATTCCTGATAAAGATTGCACCAGTCAATGATGTAATACCAAGAATCAACCCTGAGAACAAACAGAAAAGTTACATTACAGACTGAACAACTTGTACTTATGTATTAGGAATATATATCTATGTACATATGCATACAGATATGTAGCAACAGTGAAAAATTGGCCATGAAATAAGAAGTATATGGGAAGTTTCAGAGGGAGAAATAGAGTGATATAGTTGTATCATAATCTCAAAAATAGGGGAAATATTTTAATGTATAGACAAGTCCTCACAAGATGCTAAAACAATTGGAATCTTAATCTTAGACTTTGCCTGACTTCCAAAACTATTATGAGATATATTTCTGTTACACATATATATTACTCAGCACCTTGTGGTAGCACTACAGCCTAAGGCAGGTTTCATGTTGTCCAAATACTAAAGTACTTGAGGATACTCAAGACTCATCAAACAAAAATACATAATAAGTAAGTAGAATCTCTAAAATACTTCTCAATAATCAAGTGAGTATCTGCTGTTGTTTTTATTAAAAAATTAATTGCATTAGAATTACATCATTTTCCTCTCCCTTTTCTTCCCTCTAATCCTCCACCCAGGTACCTTCTCTCTAACTCTTCCCAGTCTCAAATTAATGGATGCTTGTTCTTCAGTTATTGTTGCTATGTGTGTTTTGTGGGAATATATGTAAACAGAATATGTTGAATGCTTTTTTGTTGTTTATGTGTATATGATTTCAGAGATGACCACTTTGGTTTAGTCTACCAATAAGGAAGCTCATCCATAGGAGAGGCTAATTTTCCTTCTTGCAGCAGCCATTGATTTTTTGCAGTTCTTTATCTAAGAATGGGACCCAATGAAATTTTTCCTCTTTTACATCAATATGTTTATTGATGTTGTCATATCCCAGTCTTATTTATTCAGCCCTTTCTAGATAAGCTTTCATAACAGATTCCTAGTATTCTGGCTCTTACACTCTTTCCACTTCTGCTGTTTCTTGAGCCATAGATGAAGGAGCTGTAATATAGATTATCTGTTGGAGCTAACTCCCAGCAATCTTTTAATCTCTGTGTTGTGTCCACGTGTGGGATATTGTGATGCTTTCTGTTTACTGTGAAGAGAATCTTATTTGATGAGGGATGGTAGCTACAGTTATCTGTGGGTCTAAGGATAAGATTTAGAATGTAGCAGGGATTTATGCTGATTTAGCAAAGTGGTAATTGTAAATTCTTTTCTTTTTATGTCTTCTAATATTTCAAGCAAATAGACTGAAGAAGCAAGATGAAGTAGCCATTTTAATATCTACCAAAATAGACTTCAAACCAAAACTAATCAATCAAAAGAGATGGGGAAGGACAATTCATACTCATCAAAGGAAAAATCCACCAAGATGACATTTCAAACATTAAAATCAATTCCCCAAACACAAGGAAGGACACCCACTTTTATTCTTTTTTCCTTTATTTTATTTTATTTTTATTATGAAAT
>LZPO01000719.1:1738918-1774025 GCA_001675575.1 Neotoma lepida | reverse complement strand
TGATAATGTTGGGGCATCATCTTTAGCCTATTGGCTTAGTGTATTTGACAGACTCATTTGTGAAGCAGGATGTACTTAAGGTCTACAGCTCAATCCCACATTCAATGAAAGTATTTTATCCAAGTTTGTTAGTATTCTTTTCATCCTTTGGATTGTGTCTTTTGACTAACAGGAACTCTTGATTTTAATGTGGTCCAAGTTTATAAATTCTTGATCTTATAGATTATGAGTTTGATATAAATCTAATCAATGCCCAACCCATTTACATCCACATAGTCTTCTGTTTCCTTCTAGTTGCTGTATGCTTTTATATTTTACATTGAGGTGGCACATATTACAATAACTTTGCAATATACAATAATACAGATTCATCTTTTAATGCAATGTACGGTTTTGTCAGTGTCATTATTTTAAAAACAATCTTTGTTCATAATATGTAGATCAGTGTTAGTGTGTTTGCCTAGCATGTATGATGCCTTATATTTTATTATGAGATAGAAAGAAACGGAGGAGGGAAGGAGAAGGAAAAGGAGAAAGAAAATGAAGAAAATTTTCTACTTAAGTAATTTTTTATTGTCAAATGCCAATTGATTAAACCCAAATTTGAAATTTAAAGCAGTGGTCTTAGCCTGAACTGGTCATCCCCTGTAATCTGATTGGTGACTACCCAAGTTTTCATTGGAGAGCCTTCATATAGTGACTGATGGAGGTATATTCAGATACCCTAGGCAAAACATTGGGCCATGATGAGGGATTCCTGCTAAGGAGAGGGAGGAGGGATTATAGGAGACAGGGGCCAAGGGCATCAAAAGAAAACCCACAGAAATGGTTAATTTGGCTCCTGGGAACTCAAGGAGTCTGACCCAACAACCAGGGAACCTATATGAGACCAACCTAGGCCCTCTGCATATGTGTAATAGTTGTGTAGCTTGGTCTACTTGTGGGACTCCTGGCAATGGGAGCAGGGGCTGTCCCTGGTACTTTGGCTGGCTCTTGGGAACCTATTCCTCATGCTGAATTGCCTTGCCCAGCCATAATACAAGAGGAGGTGCTTGCTCTTAAGGTAGCTTGACATGCCATGCTTTGCTGATGCTCATGGGAGACCTGCCCCTTTCTGAGTGAATATGGAGGAAGGGTGGAATAAAGGGGGTGGGGGAGCAGGAGAGGTGGCTGTAGGGAGAGCGAGGAGAGGAGGGAGGGAGGCTGCCCCCAGGATGTAAAATAAGTAAATTAATTAAATTTTAAAAAATATTTTTCTAAATTAGCTTGAACATTTTTAATTCCACGTAGAAAGGCTCACGACTGTCAGTTCTTCCATATATTTACTATCATATTTTAATGACAGTAATTTCTGACTACTTATCTGAAGTGAAGTTATAACAACAAGAGTGCATTTACATGTACATATTCCTTGGCTTTTATTTAAGCCTAATACATGAACACAAGGAAAAAGGTTTTGAAAACTTAACAATATCCATGGCTATTAATCTTAAAAGTAGTGTTAATTCTTTATGACTTCACTATAAATGGCAGCAATCAGTATATTCTCAACCGAATTTCAAATTGAAAGCTCTTTGGCCACTTGAGATTATTTGTGTTATTAAGTTCAGGTAACATTTATTTTTGACAAAATGCTTTTTTAACTATGCTGTGTTTTATCTTTTTACTTTTATTATTTTTATCAACTTGATACAAATCTAGGCATATCTGAGCCTCGGGGGGGGGGTTAATTGAGAATATTCCTCTACAAGATTGGTCCCCCAGATCCAGTGCTCTCCTCTTTTGAGAAGGCAGACATTTTTAATATTTTATTTTTTAATATTTAGAACAATTTGAGCATAGCCTTCCCTTCCCTGGAGTCATTCCAGGTTTTCTCCCCCTCCCTACCCATCCAACTTTAAGGTCTTTTTCCAAATTAAACAAAACCAAATACAACAAGAAAACAAAATAAAACAATTCAAACAAAAACAAAATCCTCCACCAAACTATAAGCAAGAGAAGGCACAAGAAACAGAAACCCACTTGTTTGGTCACACAGGAATCCCATAAAACCATTATAGTAATATAGTAATATATAGAGATACAGATATATATATATACACACATACACGCAGAGGATCTGATACAAAACAGTTCAGGCCCTATGCATACTGTTTGAGTCACTCACCCCTAGACACATTGTCTCCATAAAATCCCTCAGAGCTAATAAAAAACAGAAGAAGAAGAGGAAGAGGAGGCAGGAAAAGTGTAAGAGACAGAGGGGAAGGAGAACGCCAAGAAAACTACACCTACTAATTGAACATGTGCAAAGTTTATATGAACTCACAGGGACTGAAGAAAGGAGTCTTAGTGAAGGGTTTTTTAGACTAGGGTGGTCTGTATACACTTTAGTGAGAGATTAAGTATGTTAATTGATGCAGGAGGATGTGTGGACTATGGAGGACACTATTCCCTGTTGTCTCTCTTACTGCATTAGAATAGGGAATGTCTGCTAAGCACTAGTATCCATGCATTTATTTATTACATGACCCCATGATGTGTCTCAATTCTTCAATTTTAGAGTAGGAAAGTTTATTCTGTGCCTTCATACTTTTGATTTTAAAGTGTTAGATCTATGACATGCAAGATGCTTCAGCAGGTAAAGGTGATGGCTACATATGACTGGTAACTTGATATTGAGCCCCAAAAGCCATGAAAAGGTAGAAGGAGAGAACCAATTTTACAAAGTTGTCCTCTGACCTCTACATTCCCAGCACACACAGATTATACATACACTCAAACAACAATAATAATGTTGGAATTGTACTGTAAAGACAGTGAGAATTTTTAAAGTTGGAGTACATTTTAAATTCTGAGGTAAATATGAGACATTGAGGACAAGGAACGGAAGATTATGGCTTATAGAGATATACTTAAGTATCAAGTTACAATGATTATTTCTGTCAACTTGACAAGACCTAGAATCACACGGAAGAAGAGCCCCTGAGAATTCTTGTCAGGATTGTCTTGATTATGTTAATTGATGAGAAAAGACCTATTTCATTTGTGGAAGGATCTGGCATGGATTGTATAAATAAGAAAGTGAGCTAAGTACTAGCATGCATACATTAATTTATTGCTCTTAGCTCTTAACTATGAGTATGATGTAACTAGTTGCTTCAAGTTCCTGCTGACTTGATCCTTTCTCCCTTTAGTTACAATACAAAATTAGTGTATTTTATCATTGTAATAGGAAAATAAACCAAGGCATTATCTATCTACCTAAACACACACACACACACACACACACATACACATACATACTTCTAGATAAAAAAATTAAACGATCTCTATTTTCTCTGCTCCTTTCAATACCAAAAATGTGTCTGACTTTCTAAAACATGAAAGTCTTATATAAAAATGAATTTATCAAATGGAATAGGTTAGGCTTAGAAAGCACGAATCGGACAACTCAGAGATATTGGGAAACCAGAGTTCAGTCATCTTCACCAGTTTGAATGTTAAACTAAATTCAATACTAAATGGCCTAAAAACTCAAAGAGCAACACAAACCTCATTGTGCTTAACACTCAATTTTCAGATAACAACAAAATACATCATTTTGTCTAATTAAATTAAAAAGGATACAGGATGCTTTTTAAAGCTAAAATCTTCCCTCACGTGCCACTTGTGATTATTGGAGGGCTAATTTTGGCTCATTTTCTTCAAATGGCAACATTTAAATCAATGTTCTTGTGGCAGAGGTGAAATCTTCAGTGATGAAAAGATACATAATAAAAGTTCTACTAGTCTCATTTTTCAGTTTTACATAGTATAGTGATATGTCCCATGGGAAAAGAAAGAAGTAATACATGTTATTATCACAATTCTATGTCTTGTAGTTTGAACTGATATTTAAAACAGAAACATGAATAGAAGGTCAATGCCAATCTGCCAACACTCATTTGAGATACTAATCTGAATATTCTACGTACAAACAGCTTGGGAACTATTACATGACCACACAAAATATTCACAAAATACTTATGGCCCTCAAAGATACTTTTGATTAGTAAGATTCAATTATTTTAATATGTCTTTGCATGAACCCAAACACCTCTGTCTAGTACATTTTGAATCAAGAATGATGATTTAGGTTTGTCACAGAATCAGTAGATGGCTAATCAATGTCCTAGAAAAGGTAAATAATTCCCATCCTACTATATGGCTTCAAGGAAACCAGAAACGGAAAGCTTCCATTTCATCTGCATCTATGTGTTATGGAGATGATTCCTATGCTTGTAGCAATACCTCCTCAAGAGAAGAGGGAGGTTCATGGGGTTCATGAAACTCACAAGATACTTCCAAGACTCGAGATGTTCACAAATCATGCAAGACTCATGAGGTCCCTCGCTAAACTTATGTGAGCCATAAAAATCAGCTGAAGGAGAAAGGACTTGAGTGTTACAGCTTCCTGGAAAGTATACAGGACATTCTAGTGAGGCAGCTTATGTGAACTATCATTCATAACAAGGAAAGCTGTCCAATGAGGCACTTGCTCGATTCATCCATGTTGTGTAAATAACCTCTCACCTGTGCTCCTGTAAGTAACCCCAATAAATCCACTAGATCACTAAACAGGACATGGAAGAGGGTTTCCTTCATTAATCTTGTATCTAGTGAGGCTATTTATAGTTAAAATAGTCTTCCCAGGTAAAGTAACACAACATAAAAACAGGTTTCTCCAATAATAAAAATTTAAACATTAGATCCATGTACTGCATGGCAAGTAGATGCCATGGAAAGGGGCATCTTATGCTTCCCTATCTTTCCCATAGGTCATAAGGGAGGCCATTGTGGAAGATGATTTGTAGTGAGAGTTGCCTGTCAAGGACAGAGGAAGAATCTGAATTTGTATGTAACCAAACACTAAAGATCCCATCCTTCTACTTGCTAACCCAAGAACCAATGTAACATAGGAGACTGACCAGTGGTGACATGAAATGATACTCATGAATGAAGATATACTTTGGTACAGAGTGCAGACATGTAGCAAAGATTTCTAGGGGGTAGAAATTTTCAGAAGATCAGGAGCCCAAACTTGGGTAATAGAAAAGAGAACAGCTGTGAATAGAAATAGAGTAGAGTGCCTCCTGGACCTGTACAGATGCACTTGTTTGTAAAAGAATCTACAAATTCAATGCAATTCCAACAAAATTGTAGTAGCATTTTTCACTAAAATAAAAGAAGACAATTACAGAATTCATATGGGAGTACAAGAGAACCCATATTTCCCAAGGAATTCTAACTAAAATGAATAATAATGGAAATATCTCAATAAGAGAATCACTAATATCAGCATATTACTGGCAAAAAATGGGTATGTAGGCCAATAGAACTAAAAAAGGACTCCAAAGTAAACTCACATAATTGCATTTACTTGATTTTTACAAAGGTATGGAAAATATACATTGAAATAAAAGACTCTTCAACAGACAATGCTTGAAAAAATGGATTGTTGTATGTAGAAGAATGAAAGGAGAGCCATGTCTCACATACTATACCAAATCATTTCAAAATATGTCCAAGGGGCATAAAGGAAAATGAGATTGAAAATAACTGAAATTTATTATATAAATGTATGAAACTTTCAAACAGTAAAACATAAACATTAAAAGAGACCTGAAAGCTTGCAAATGTTCAAGGGGAACTTAAGAAAATCACTTCTAGAATAGCAACAACACTATTTCTGGAAAGAATTCCAATAGCACATGACACAACAAGAAGAATTGACAGATGGGGTTAAATAACACAAAAACCTTCAGAAGAGGAAAGGAAATAATTGTTGGAGCAAATACACAATATATGGCATGACAGAAACTCTTTGCTAATTGTACATCTGATAAATGATTAACATCTAGAATATTTAAATAACCTAAAATTAAATACCTAATCCCAAATCAATAAAGAGTAAAATTATTAAAAAGAACAGACTTCAAGAGAGGAAACAAATTGCCAATAAATATATGCGAAAAAATGTTCAATGGTAGCATGATAGATTGGAAAATGTTTCCATATGATCTGATGAAGATTCAAGATTTTAAGAGTAGATTATTTCAAAAGAAATAGAGGAAGAGCATCAGAAATTACAAAGACAGGGATAGGATAGGTGAAAATTTGGAGAAGCAAAACAGTAACTCAGTAAAATGAAGTTATCCCCACAGAATGCCAACCCCTCATCATCCTATCTGGGAGGGTGGAAGAAGCCTTATCAAAAGCATAATCAACGTGGTTCTGATGCAAATAGACTGCACCCCTTCCCACAGGACAAGTCCAAAGTTCTTGCAAGCCTCAAATGTATTTTATGTTTTGATCAGAGAGTGACACTTGTATCAGGAAGTGTTAGCAAGTGAAGAGGAGTTCCTGTTTATCATTCCCTACATCTCAGAGGACTGTAGCTGGGTACCATCTTGAGAAGCAACCTATTATTTAAAGCTAAGCTATCATAGGAGACAAAGGAAAGAATATAATCACAGGTCAACTTGCCTGAGGCCAACCTGCAACAGCATCAGTGTGAGGTATCTGTAGCTGGCAGTCCTGGAGAGCAAGAAGACCAGACACTGACAAGCCAAAACGTACAGACGGTAGGAGGCTTGGCTCAAGAAATGAAGCATACAAGAAAGGTTAGGGAAAGTATCCAGCCTCAAAAAGAAAAACATGACATATTTTCTCTCATTTACAAAATCTAGAATAATATAAAAGGCACAAGGGTAGAGTAGGGGAACTGTTTGAGGCAAGGGAGCACAAATCAAGAAGATAATAAGGAATTACTGAGGTAAGTGAATGAATTGCATTGTTTGTGTATTAAAATGGTATGGAGATGATCACTTTTTGAAGAAATAATATTCAGTAATTAAAAAAGAAATTATTTATCATTCACATCACACACACACACACACACACACACACACACACACACACAAAGAAAAGGAATCAAAATGAGCTAGATGTAACACTTCTCCAAGGGCATTCATGGCCTACTTGGGGCACCTAGGAATTTATTTTGAACAATGTAGAATCAAGCAAATAAAAAGATGGTATCTGGAAACAAACCAAATTCTAGCATACTAAACTTCCATTTGTTAATCCTTTTTACATATATGTGAAGACATCAGGAGTAAAATACTTCTCTATTTTATGAGCTCACAGTTGATATTCATAAACAACAGAAAATTGTATTCCCTTGACTCATTGACAACTGCCAGTGTAGAATTCATGCCATCTATTTCTCAAGTGGAGCCTATGCCTCTAAGTTGAATAGCTTTGAAATCAGGAATCTGAAATCATCCAGTTTGCTAGAGTGATAATATTCACATTAAAAAAGCATCTTGACTACACTTTGTAACCCATAAATGTACATTAGTGTATGAAAATAGTACAAGAGGTGAAAGGACACATTATTTGAATTCTGCTGATCAAAATGCCATTGGCCTCTATCATTTCTTTTTCATTCCACCTGGTGTGTATACCTGGGAGAATGCTTGTAAGAGCTCCAGCTGTTGTACAATAGAACATACGAATAAAGAGCAATACGAGCCACAGGCATCAAAGCACACCTGTGCCTCATTTATGCCATTGAATTTAACACAGTATGTATACTATTATGGTGGACTTGCCGTGTTTCCAGTATATGTACACAGGATCGCTTAAAATACTATCCATGCTCCTACAGAAATATTCACGTCTGAATATGCTCAGGGTTTGAAATTCCATAAATGGCAATTTTTTTTTGTAAATAGATCCAGATCATGTCTCAAGCAGAAAAAAATTCACTGTGTGTGGTTTTCTTTCATCCATTAATTCACTTATGTGTGATAATTCCAGTGGTACCCACTGTATCTAAGCAATATGCCAGAGATGAAAGGATGAGTAAATCATAGCATCTCTCCTAAAGAAGTTCAGTTTCTGTTGGAGGAAGTAAAATAGTACATATATAGTTTATTAATTTTAGACCACAATATATGTGCAAACATTTCTGTGCTTATTGCCTAGAACATGCTATCAATGATATATTGAAGGTTTTATAAACTATATCAGATCATTCAAAATGAATTATTTTCTTCATATAAGATTGAATTCTAAAGAAAAAGAACCAACTGGTCTTTGAAAATCATGTATTTCACTTAATGTAGGATAAAACCAGAAAAGATTATTGTGATTGGCTCTCTGCAGAACACATTCAATTTTAATATTAGTCTCACCTTTAACAACTCCTTTTATTTTCATAATTTGTATGAAAATAGGAGAAATTTATCTAAAACTACAGTTTATATACATGTGGGAAATTGACATCATAAATAATTGATAAAAACCTATTTATAGTATTCATAATATCCATAGGTTTTCCACTTCTCAGTGCTTTAAAGGGGAATTTGCTGTCTGTTTGCAAAGTATCCACACTGAATGCTGATTCTGACAATAAACATTACATAGATCTTAGTATCAGGTCATCTGACTGTGGCGAGTAAACTTCTTAGTGGAGAACACTGATTCAAATAGTGCACATCATGGTTTATTCTTTAGTGTACAACCTGGCCTATGGGAAGAATTTGCCATTTACTATTTAACCATTGATGTAGACCTACTCAGTAAAGAATTTTTTTTTTATCTAGGTGGATTGGTTTTAATAGAAAACATAATATAAATGAAATTATTCAATATGAGCTTCCTTTACTGAGCATAATGTTTTTAAGACTTTCCTGCATTTTAGAATATAAGAGACTATCATTCTTTTTTGTAAGAATTTACCACAGTTGTTTCATTTCTTAGTTCATAGACATTCTGTATTTTTCTGTCTTTCACTTATCTAAATAATATTATTAGCATCACTGTATAATTTTTCATGTGGACACATGGTATCCATACTTTCAGATATATGTAAAAGATGAATTTGGAGTATTTCTTTAACTTTTGGATATACCACAAATATGTTTCTTTCAAGGGATACTCATATTCTACCTTGTATCCTTGCCAGTAGTGTAGATGACTCTATTGCCTCCCAAATTTTCCCACATTGGTGACTTTTTGAAGGAACACTCACTGATTTCAAAAATGGCTATACCTATCTACCCTCTGTTAGATTTTATTCAAAAAAATTAGAGAATAATGGCATCCCTTGTCCCATAAACTCACCAGCATCTTCTGTCATTTATTTTTTTGATAGCACCCATTCCAACTATGGTGAGAAAAGAAGGCTCCAAAGGAAACATGCAAACCTATGGTCATACAGGCAATCCTGGTTAAAATTAATGAATTTGAAAATAAAACCTAAAGACTGGAATTTAAGAAATGAACTTTTATGGAAGGACAGCGATGTGAGAGAGCTAAAAGCAAGTGAAGTATAAGAGTAAAAAGAATATACTGCATAGAAATTTGAAAAATACTTTTTAAAGTATCCACATGTACTTGTTTTCCACTGATGCTTATTATTTCAGTATTGTTAAGCCTTGTAGTCTCTTAATACTCCAAGATCTGTACTTTTCATTTCAGTGTACTATGTATTGGGCTTATACATTTCAAAATGTTGCTATAATAGTAGAATGTTACCCCTCTTATTTCTTAATTTATTCTTAAATTTCAAGGTGTTTTATATGTTTTAAATTTGAAAAATGAATAATCTTTTCATTTGAGCTGGGAATTTTTTAAAAAGTGTAAAGAGAAAAAAACACTCTTACATTAAAAGACAACTCTTTTTTTTTTCTATTACAGAATAAGAGGAGTTTTCTTCTGTCCTTTTTCGTACACCTTTACCAAAAATAGTTGAAAATTGTGTTCACCCTATTGGGGAACTTGACTTTATAAAGAATTCCCTAAGCACCAGTTTTTACCTTACTCAGACTTTGAGTTCAGAGAACATTTTTCTTGATGGTGTCTGCATTGAGTTAGACTTACAAGAAATCAATTATAGAATCAAGGAAAGCTTCTTCCATGTGCTTATACAAAAGTTGACTAATGAGTCACCCTGGCAGTAATCAAAGAATTCTGGGTAGTTTACTTCATTCTTTAAGCTCCTTCCAATATTCTTGATCCAGAAAAATGCTTTACTTCATTCCTGACTGCTTCCTGTGTTACTTCTTGTTCTCTTGTCTGTACTTTACACACTACTTTTTCTTATGCTTATTTTTCTAGAAATTTTTCTTGACACATTCAATATTCCTTTTTGTCATAGTTCAATACAGCTTTCTAGTGAAATTAAGCAATATATCTTTTTATACTCCATGTATAATTAAAATTATAATTATTTTTAACTTAGAATATCTCAATATATCCAAATGCATACTATGTGTGTATTATAAAATTATGATACACATTTTTATATCACATTATAGGGAACCTCCATCCTATTTTCAGGTGCCCTCTTCAAAATTTTCTAATTTAAGAATCTCAACATATTACATTTAATACTTGCATCATTGTTGGAATTTCTATGTTCACAAGATTAAAAAAAACTAAATTTTAACTACTATAAAATACTGCTTTAGAGCTATTTATACCTATACAAGTAAAGCACATATGCCATGTTATGGTCATGGTGTTTATCACAACAGCTTGAGAAACACTACCATAGAAGAACACTGCTTAATAGAATGCTCTGAATGGTTTGTTCACCCTACTTTCATACACAATGCAAGACCACTTGCCCAGGAGTAGCACTGACCCAGTGACCTCCCACTTCAATCATCAGTCAAGAAATTTCTCCACAGGCTTGCTTACAGGCCAATTTGATGGAAGTATTTTCTCAACTGAGGTTCTCTTTTCTCAAATGACTTCAGTTTGTGTCAAGTTGACAAAAAATAACCTATACAGAAGTCAATATCCAAAGTATATAAGTAATTAAGCAACTTGGTTTTTAAAAGGACAAGGAATCTAAAAAGACATTTCTCAAAAAAGAGACAAATGATTACCTGATAATGGAAAAAATACTCAACATTGTTGACAAATAAATGCAAATTGAAACCCCAATGAGATGTAACACCACATCTGTGACAATAGTTATTAAGTGTTGCTGATGATGAAGTTAAAGATGGACACTTATTTGCTATTGATGAAACATAAATTAATGCAATCATGGAAAAATATTTGTACCATATGATCCAGCAATTCCACATTTATTAGGTACTCATAAAGAAAGAATAGCATTCAATTTCTAAATTCTGTCATTTTCTATAATTTTGATGAAATTATAACACATAAAGGAAAAACATATATTTTATGTGAAAAAGTTTGTATTCATAGAAACAGAGAGTAGAATTTTGGTTATTAGGGGCTAAAGTAATGAGATTTGTTGGAGAAGTGTTAATCAAAGGACATAAAATTAATTATACAGGGGAAAATAACAAGATCTATACCACAACATGGTGACTATAGCAACGATGTCTTCTACTCTGGAAAACTGCTGAGATTAGATTTTTAAGTGTTCTCACCACTAGAAATGACAAGTGTGAAAGATAATGTGTTAACATGTTAATTAACTCAATTTAGCCACGCTACAATGTGTGTATGTTTGGAGAAAACATGTTGTATATGATAAATACATAGAATACTTATTTGATAATTCAAATAATTAATAAAAATAAAGTTACTAATTGTACCACATAAGCTTCAAGACTATTAAATTCTATAGCTATTATGGTTAACATATTTCTTTATTCAATTTTATTTCATGCATTTTAGGAAATAATATACACACATGTATCAGTATACTATTTTCAGACTGAGATTAGTTTTAATATAAATATATTCTTAATTTTGTTTAATACAAGATACTTTGTAAAGTCTTGTTTTGTATTTCATATCTCAAGACTATCACTTCAATTTTATATATCTTGCAAACCTTTTACTTTCAGTTTATTTGTATTTTTAAATCTATTTTGTCTCCCATATATTTCTGCTAAATGAAAATTATTTTCATGTATTGCAAAAATCTCTGAATTTTGATTGAATAGTTTCTAGCATTTGTAGTTAATGTTATTGACACAGCTTTATTTGTTTCCCCAATTTGATTTCTCTTTATTATATATGCTTTTTTTCTCCTCTGATTCCAATTACTGCCTCATTTTTCGTTAATAGAAGATGTGTTATAATGATACTTAAGTTTCATTTAATTATTTTTCAGTGATGTTTTTGGTTGTGATAAGGTGGATAATACAAACTCTAAATTAAAATTTATTTTCAATATGTAGAGATTAATTATAATGATTATAACAATTAATCATATTTATTACATTACCCCCATAGTGCAGTTTTATGCTACTATTGTTATACATAATATATCAATGTTAGTGTATATAATTTTATTTCTTTTGAGGAAACTTAGAGGAAAGAAGAAAAGAACTCTATCACCTACTGAGTTTTCTATATTAATCCTCATATTTATTGTTTGTCTTCTTTTCTTCTGTGCTTGATGAAGTTACACTTGCAGTTTCCAGTGAATTCTGTTTGTCTGATGATTGTATTTTACTGTGATCCACTTTTTTCTCAATTACCATGTTTGTGTTACTACCTTCAAATATTATATATATGTAAATATGTGAAATATTTATATGCTCTTAAATATATTAGAATAATAGGTCTTATGATGATTCTTGCTATGTATATATATTCCAAAATTCCATTTTCTTCATTAAAAAGCAACCTTATTGTTCCATGGACCCAGTGGGTCCACTTTGAGATGTATCAGTGAGAAAATTATCTTGAACAGCAGAGTCCTTGAATCCCTCTTTGCTTCTTGTTTCATTTTGTGCTCTATCCTGCTCATACTCTCACCATGATTCCATTTTTTCACTCTTCTATCATACATTAAATCCTGACTGCAGTTTCCCCTATCTCCACTCTTCCCAGTCTTCACCCTGTCCCTCTTCTGTCCCAGATCCACTCCCAAATATGCCATAACAAGTTAAAGTATGACTAGGCACAAACTCTCCTATCAAGGTTGGACAGGCAGCCCAGTAGGAGGAAAAGAGTCCTACGTGCAGGCAAAGAGTCAGAGACATCCCCACTCCCACTCTTAGAAGTACTACAAGAACACCAAGCTAAATAATCACAACATATACACAGAGGACCCAGTTCAGACCAATGCAGGCATTGTGGTTGCTGCTTCAGTCTCTCCGAGCCTCTATACGCCTGACTTAGTTCATTCTGTTGGCTGTGTTTTCCTGGTGTCCTTGACCAGCTGGCTTCTACAATCTTTTCACCCCTCTTCCACATGTTTCCCTGACAGCTCTACCTAATGTTTAGGTGTGGGTCTCTAAATCTGTTCCCATCAGTTTTTGGATGAAGCTTCTCTTATGACCATTTGGCTACATATGATCTTGTGTAACAGAATATCGTTAGGAATCATTTCACTGACATGTTTTTGGCCAGTCATGTTTGGTTCTATCCTAGATCCCTGGGTTATCCAGCCTCTGGTTCCAGGCCATCCAGGCAGTGTTAGATGTCGACTACCTATCAGTGCTGTGCTCCTCAAGTTGGACCAGTCATTGGTTGGCCACTTCCACAAGTTCTACATCATCGTTACCCAGCACATCTTGCAGGCAGGGCAAACTGTAGGTCAAAGGTTTGTGGCTGAGTTGGTGTCCCAGGCACAACACTTGAAGCTTTGCCCCTCAATGGAAGAATGGATAAAGAAGATGTGGTACATTTATACAATGGAGTATTACTCAGCTGTTACAAAATGACATCATGAAATTTGCAGGTGTAAGAAGAATTTCTAAATGGTCTTGTTAAATAAAACACAGAGCCAGGGATAGGGGTGAAAGCTGACAAAGATCAGAGGAATTAGGAACAGCTACCAGCCTCACCTTACCAACACCGCTGCCTCCAAAAGAGTGTGTGACTTCCTGTACTTCCAGGCCTATATTCCTTTCTGTTCTGTTCTCCCATTGGCTCTCTCAGCCTAGCTACATCACTTCCTGTCTGTCTGTGTAGACCTCCAGAATTCTAAGGTTGATGTTGGGATTAAAGGCATGAGTCTCCATGCTTGACTCTGTTCCTAGTGTGACCTGGAACTCACAGAGATACAGACAGACCTTGCCTGCTAGGTGATAGGATTAAGGGCATGTGCTAACATTGCAAGACTAGCAGCTGACCTTGTTCCTCTGATCCTCAGATAAATTTTATTGGGTGACATTGATAAAATACCACCACATGCAGCCAAATGGATGGAACTAGAAAACATCATCCTGAGTGAGGTAACCCAGATCCAAAAAGAAAAACATGATATGTATTCAGTTAAAAGTGGATATTAGTTGTTAAATAAAGAGTAATCATGCAACAACCCACAGACCCAGAGAAGCTAAGTAATAATGATATCATTTAAGTTGTAGTATAGCTAGAAGGCCTTTATGCCAGCTGCGGAAATGGAAGTGTCATTCTTTTAGAACTCCCAAAGTATTAGTTAAATGAACATATTTTCTATAGAAAGTACCTGGACTCATACTTTGTTATAGTAATTTAAATTGCATTAACACAATGCAAAAAAACAAAATGCATAGACATCCGCTATTATTTGAGAATGGGAAGTATTTAATAAGTTTTTATACATTAAAGAATATTCTGTAAGAATATACTATTGAGAGCTGTTGTTCACCTTTAAGAGAAGAGGATTTAGTAAGAGGCCTTTAGATTCTTTAAGAGTTTGGCCTCAAAGGTGATTATGAATCCTCAATAGTTCTCACTTTGTTTCCTTCATCAAAAATTGACCATTTGATGTCATACATCTTTACATTAAAGCTTAAACAAATATGAACAACTGATTTTAAACTTGATCCATCTATCTATGCTATGTTTTAAAATACAGCTCTTGCCATTTTATAGTTAGAATTTATACAAATTGTGCTGGTTTGTATGAGAAACATCTTCCACAGGCTCTCATGTTTGAATGCTGTTCCCCAGCTCACAGTGCTGTTTGGGCAGGTTATGGGATCAGCCTTACTGGAAGACGTGTCATGAGTAGGGGTGTTTTGAGAGTTTATATTCTTGTCTCACTTCCAGTTTGCTCTCTGATTGCTGTTTATGATTGAAAATGATATTTCTTAGCTTCCTGATCCTGTCACCATGCCTTCCCCTTGCTGTCATTCCTCCCAGCCATTATATATTCTCCTTCTGAAACAGAAAATAAGCCTTTTCTTTTATAAGGTGCTCTTGTCCATGTTATTTTGCCACACCATCAGAAAGTAAATAACACATCTATTAAAGCATGAATGATGAGTTGTACTAATCTTTATAAATTTAGTGATCTCTTTAGGAGAAAGTTGCTTATGCTGTCATTCATGAAATATCCCCTGCTTAAATATATCTTAAAATATACTTTGTCAGTACTCCTTATCCAATACATACTTGTGAAGGTTAATAGTTGTCAACTTGGCATGAGTTAAAATTATCCTTAGGCCATTTGAAATAAAATTATCCTTAGGTCATATGAAATGGGAACATTCAGCTTAAACCTGGGCAGCAACATGTGTCACTGGTCCATATATGAAGAGACCCAGAGGAATGTTTTTTTCTTTTTTGCCTGTTTACCTGCATCTCTGACTGGCATATATATCAATTCTATTGCAGCTATGACTGCAGCTACTGCTGCTTCATTTTTCTGAGCTGTTTTCTTAGTCTAATTTTTTTTCTCCTGAAATTGCCAAAAAAAATCATTCCTTATATTTGTGTGTTCAACTTGGAGCACCTGTAGAAGCCAGGAAAGTAGAAAGGGGTCATTAACCTATGGAGAGAAAGGTTTTGAGGAAGGAAATATAGATACAGGGGCTACAAAGAGGAATGTGAGAATAATGAGGGGAAATTTGAAGCAGGAAGTGGAATGAAAGGGTAAAGCAGAAGAGGGATGTCAGTGAAAGAATAACTAAGAAAGGTTTCTGGAAAAGCCATGTGAAAACTCTTTGGTTTAAACTTCCCAAGAACATTTTAAATAAAATAAAAAGTCTAATTGTGGTGATCTTATACTGAGTTGGGGAAGAAAATATTCCTTCGAGAGCCCAGTTTAGGACATGAAATACATGAGGTAGAATTGTTGATCAGGAAGGGTCATTAAAACCCACTAAACAATACAAGCTATTTCTGTTCCTCTTGCTTTCCTACCAAATCTTGATGCTAAAATCCTATTTTTGAAGACAGCGTTCATAGAATACAGCACAATTAAGTTGCTGCTGACCTGGAAGCTTCCTCCTTTTGGCTAGTATTCAGGATGCTACAAGACATTATTCAGGCTTTAAGGGGGAAAAGCCATCAACAGTGTTATCCAGTTGTGTTCTTGTGAATGACATTAATGACCAGCCAGGCAAGATATACCACTGATGCATGAAATCCATGGGAATAAGCAACAGCTTCTGGTTTGATTTAAGGAGTACTTCACAAAGAGGAAACATATACCTGGTACTGGAAACCTGGCTAAGAACCTAGCACTGGCAATACAAAAGGCATTAGGGGGAACCCATTGTTATTATTTTGCTAAATCGGTATAGTATCAAACTATATTCTAAATACTTTTTTCTAACCCTATACATTAGTGCAGCTCTCATCCTTTATCAAAGAAGAAGCTTTTGTTTGCAGTGAACAGAGCTTAATACCAAGACCCACAAGTGGAAAAATTGCAGAGAAAAATTGAGTGTATTACGTTGAGCTCTAAATAGGACATCAATAGCATACCTCTCCCAAAGCCAGGGTTTATCATGAAAGAGGAGCTTGGATGATTCTAATAGTCAGAGGATAGGAAATATTCTGGAAATGACAGAGATGTTGCTGTAGGTACCTTCAAAAGATAAATTCATTCAACATTCCAACATGAATTGGGGTGGGACTCAGGAGGTTCCATCACTAACTGAGGAAGTATTGATAGTTGAGGTTGCTGGAAGAAAAAGAGTCATTTTTCTACGGAGAGGTTACCCTTGTTAGGCTGTCAGTGTTCCACTTGGATTCAGAAGATTTTTTTATTTAACTTTTTAATTTAATTTACATCCCAACTGCAGCTTCCCCTCCTCCCTCTTGTCCTCCCACTCCCTCCCAACACCTCCTCTCTGCACCTCACTCAATCAACCCCTCCTCCATATTCACTCAGAAAGGGACAGGCCTACCATGATCATCAGCAAAGCATAGCATATCAAGCTGCCATAAGACCAAGCACACCCTGCCCCTGTATTCAGGCTGGGCAAGGCAATCCAGCATGAAGAATAGGTTCCCAAGAGCCAGCCAAAACACTAGAGACAGCTCCAGCCAGGAGTTCCACAAATAGACCAAGCTACACAACTGTCACATAAATTCAGAAGGCCTAGATCAGTTCATGCATGTTCCCTGGTTGTTGATTCAGAGTTGGATTCATAAAATTATTTAAAATCTAATAGAATATGAAGTTTCAATAAGATCATTGGTGGGAGGCATTCAGGAGAAGTCATGGGAATGAGGGAAAATATGACCAGATTAAATTTATACATATATGAAATACTCAAAGAAAAAATAGTTTTTAGAAAGATCACTTTTCATGTGTGAATATTTATGCTGAAATTTTTAGATTCTTGTGTCATGTAAGTACTTTATGGAGCAAATATTTTGTGAGTAAAGTAGTTTTTAACTTGAGACCATAAAACTGAAAAAAAAATTCTTTTCCCATTTTCTAATACCTTACAATAACATATGACAAGACTTCTTTTTATAAAACTATTTATTTTATTTATGTGCATGTACATGTGCCCAAATATAATGTATAATGTACAATGCATTACTGCAGGAGCATGTGGAACTCAGAAAAGTCTTTGATCCCCTCGATCTGTAGTTAGACAGTAAGCTACTATGTGAGTGCAGGGAATAGAATCTTGGTTTCCTTCAAGAGCAACAAATGCTCTTCACCACTGATCCGTCTCTCCAGGTTCCCATCAGTCTTCTTACTGTGTTCAATGTAAGCACAGTGATTTGCTGCAAGATATTCCATGTAACTTGGATGTCTAATTTAATTCATGTCTTCAGCTATTTTCTACATAATATTCTTTTAATATTTACAGCATAGAGTGCAACCTAATTTACTTTTTATTTGTAAAGCCCCTGGTTTGTGTTTGTCATCTTCATTTATTGTAAGATTTCTCCTATCATATTTTTACCATTTAGCACAGTACAAGCAGTGTAGAAAGTGATGAAAAATAATTATTGAGCAGAATTATTGAATATTTGTTTAAATATTATAAACTCTGAATTTAATGTATTTTAATAAATGACAATATAAAATATTTAATATTTTATATTAAATTATATATAAGATGTTTCTAGTATCAGTGGTGTTATAAATATAGGACCACAAAATCAAAACCTGTAGTCACAACTATGCAAGAGCAATATCGAAAGACTTTTGTGTCTTCCTTCCTGCCATTATGAGCCAAAGATAGAGCATCAACATCCCACTATCAAAAAGATACTATGAATGGATGAAAAGAGCAAGATTTAATTAGATGCACATGTTACATTAAAAGGTAATAACATTCTCCTATAGCTGTTTAATGGCTCTCTAACCTTTAATTATGCTTTGTCCATCATACAGGTTTGTTTTTCACCGTAAGTGTTAGAGAAGTAGATGATAAGCCCTCAAATAACTAAATCAACTAAATGCTGTATCCTTATAAACAAGCATGTCCTTTATTGCAAATTATTTCTATAAGAAATAATTTGGAAAGTTTTGAAGAACTGTTCTTTACTGTGTCCAAACTTTTGTGTGTTTTAAAATACTTAGTTTAAAGAAAAACTTACCGTAGCCATGCTTTTATTCACTACTACTAGTCACAATTCTCATTAGCACAAATAACTGAATATTGGCTATAATTTTTCTTCAAGGGTAATTGTTTGAACATGAATATTTAGTAGATATTATACTTTTCAGGACACTAGAGGAATTTAGTCAATAATTACTTCAGTGTATTCAGTAGTACTATAGTGGAATGAAAGCATCAAAGTGAGTCCCTAGTGTACATTCTGAACTTTAAAGGCATAATATGCTCACAAGAGTCCCTGGAGAGGGTGTGAATGGGGCTCTAGAAGAAATGTACATTCTTAAGCCCCAAGAAAGGTAATGTGAAAGAAACTTCTCTGTATCAATTATTAACATTCATTTTATATATGAAACAATATATATAACTGGAAGTGGATTTATTTTTATATTTCTCTTCAGAAATCTTCATATACCTATCTTTCTGTTAGAAAATGCATTTGTGTGTTTGGTACATATTTTACTCTCTCTGCATTGAAGAAACTTAATGGAACTATGACAATTATTTTAATCATTAAAATTAACATCCTGTTATAATTTCATGGTTGTAAGGAGTATAAATGATGTTATAGCAACAATATATAATTTATTTCTATTGGCATACACAAAATAAAAGTTTCTGCATCAGCTTACTGTTACTGTAGTTTGAATAGTATCTAGCCATTCTTAAACTTGCAGCCATGTCTCCAGTGAGAAGATTTTAGAAATATTGGATATTTTAGGACACATCAAAGTCTTCCCTGTAAGACTGAATTATCTCTAATTTAAATAGGTCATTATAAAGCAGGTGACATATTTTATCCTCTCCATTTTCTGCCTATTCCCAATGACTGAGAAAATGTCAGCTTCATGCTTTTGGACTTCTGCAACCATTCATTTGTGGTTTACCTAATTTATTTATAAATTACCTAACACACAACTAAACATGGAAAGCTGAGTACTTTATATTAAATAAGTAGGTTTATTTCACATTAAATTACAGTTCTGAAGTTTAAAGAACATACTGGCAGCATTCTAGTCAAGATCTAACCACAATGGCAGAATGACACACAAAAGAGAGAAGTGGAGAGGTTACAAGTAGAAACGGAAGTCAGAAACCAAGAATGAACCAGGTTCTCTGTTATTATAGCAGTCTTTTCTCAGAAAAACCAATTCACTTCTGTAACACTAGTATTCATTTATTCATGATTATATAATACTCAAAGACCTTGATGACTTCCATCTCTTAAAGTTTCAATTACCTGAACACTATCATACTGAGAAACAACTTTCCAGTGTATAGTGGTTTGAATGAGAATGATGTCCCCTGTAAGTTTTTGTATCTGAACACTTGGGCACTTCATGGTTCTGGTCACTTGGTGGCCCTAGGAGGTTTAGCAAGTGTGGCCTTGTTGGAGAAAGTATGCCAATGGAGGTGGTATTTGAGAATTTAAAGAAGTTAACCATTTCCAATTGCTGTCTCTTCTCTGTGTTTATGGTTCTAGATGTGAACTCTAAGCTTCCTGTTGCTGCTGCCATGCCTGCTGCCTATTGTCATAATGGGCACTTAACCCACTAGAATTATAAACTAAAATAAACTCTATCTTTCATATGTTGCATTTGGTCATGGAGCCTTATCACAGCAACAATACACAGTGCATGAACTTTATGGGGAAAAATAGATCATCTCTAAATCATGGAACCAAATCTTAAACATTCTTTCAAAGCAACAGAAACTGGACACACAGATAACTTTAGTAAAATTCAACTAGTAAATAAATAAGGGTATATATGGTCATTATTCATATAACTGAAACCATATCTTTAAAATTTATTTTGTTTCTTGAAATGATCTTTATTCATTAAACTAAATAACTAGAGAAAGAGCCAAGAAGAGATTCTCAAATTCCAGAAAACATGGGATTTTTCACCAATTAAAGGGAAAAACACAAGGGTAGTTACATCATAAAAGGATGGGGGAGTTGATTGGTGCACAATTTGATTCCATTGATCTTCCTTGCTACACCTTTAGTATATTGGTATCCATTAGTTTCTAAAGTACATCATAAAAAAATTCACAGTGGCAAGTCTAGTAAACAGAGACTATGCTACTAGGGATGGTTCTTCATTTTAGCAAACAGGTGAAATTTTTAAAGTTTAGTTTTCAGTGTGAAATCATTTTGTATATGATAATTTATAAGTAGAACTATCCTGACGAACTGACAACTGACTTCTGCTTCAAACAGATTTAGTCTGATCCTATCATATATCACCTTCACAATTAGGGCAACTCAATAAATCACAATAACTGTGCATTAAAGACAAACAGAGAAAGAAAAGAACTCTGTCCTGTATAAAGATGATATTGACTACTGAGAGACCTCAGATTTTGAGGAACAGCTAACTCTATGGTCTTGGAAGGATTCATTATTACTTGCCATACAGCATGAACAGAGTATTAAAAACTAAGTACAATGTAACTATCCATAAGCAAACACAAATGAACTTTCAAAAAATCCTGAAGACTTCTATTCTAACAATATAAAGAGGTTTACTCAACACTTATCCTAAACCAATCAAGAGCAACAGAAAGACTGCACACAGTTACAATGTACCTAAATCTGGTTCATGAAGGATGGCTCCATTCCCCTAGTCCTAGAATGTGCTTGGCCACAAACAACGAAATGGTAGTTACTAGGGCAGAGTAGTTACTGATTGGAATGTTATTTTGGGAATTAGTGTTAATGGCTAGATATAATCAGGGGCCCAGTGAATTAAGAAACATATTGAGCTATCTCTGAATTTGCATGCATCACCCAGCCTATGGTGCTACTAGGAAGTGGGTTCTAGTAGAATATTTTAAGTCATTGAGAACATATCTTCAAAGGAGATTGTGGAAAAAAAATCTCTCTCTCTCTGCTTTTGTCCATTGCCATGAGTTGAACAGCTTTACTTGCTACACATTATCTCCATGATATATTGCCTTTCTACAGATCCTAAACCGAAAGGGATGACCTAATATGGACTGAAATATTTAAGACTGTGAGCCAAAACCTTTGCTCCTTATAACTTTACTACTTTAGATATTTTGACATAGTGACAGAATGCTGATATGTAGAATGTTGTCAAAATGACAGGTAGAGAAAGCCGATCTTTGTCCCTCAGAAAATTAACTTATCAACTATCTGAAAAGTGGAATTAGCACTAAGAGGGCACAAGAGTCTAATTAGTAACTGAGAGCAAGAACAATAGGAAAAAAATGTACAATAATAGCACAGGAAAGATCAGAAGAGCTATTTGTACAATCAAAATGTTTAGAAACATCTCGGAGTCAAAGAAAGGAAAGCTTTCCATATCTAATGACATTAACGATGCCATTGTAGATCCTGCAGCTTTCTCTGCAGAGGTATCCAATATCTTTTATCACAGAGGACCTCAACATCTCCCATAACAACCATAAATCCATTGCAGTTCTACAAAAGAAGTCTCATTTGAGCTTGGCTTGTCCCTGATGAACCAAATGTCCTACTGAGCAAAGGAAATAAGCATACTAAAATAAATATATGAATAACAATCATGTTCCCTTTGCCTCAGTTCCAAGGCAGTAGCGTCTAATGCCCATTCCATAAGTTCTAGGTTTTTCACTATCCTTTAAGTGCCTACACCTTAGAAATTTGAGCTATCTTTACATGTTAGCCTGAGCTTATACACTTATACAGCCACTTAACTCATGCCTTTACATATTGGTTCTATGACCACTCCACTAACACTTTCACCATGTATATTAGCTACTTTGCTGTTGCTGTGATGAAACACATGATCAATGCAATTTAGAGAAAAAAGAGTTTATTTTGGTTTCTGCATCTAGAAGGTTAGAGTCTATAATGGCATGCCAGAAGAAACAGGCAGCCATGATAGCTAAAGCAGAATGCTGAGAGCTCACAAACCAGTGAGAGTGGACAGGGAGGGAGAGCTGGAGGGAGGGATATAAGGAAGAGGAGGATGGAGAGTGGGAAGGAGGAAAGAAGAGAGAGAAAGAGAGAACTGGAAATAGTTGGAGTCTTTAAACGCTCAAAAAGTTAGCATTTAGTGGTATACTACCTCTAAAAATGCCACAACTCCTAAACCTACCCATCAAGTGTTTCAAACTGGGTACCAAGTGCTCAAATTCCTGAAACTATGGAAGATATTTTTATTCAAACCACCACATGATGGGTGAAAGAACCATCATTGTATTGAATACATTAATGCTCTATTCTTTGTAGGAGCAGGCACGCTGGACATGCTCACACCATGGAAACTGGTTCTTAAGTTGAATTATATTGGTGACCATGCTTAACAAATTTGGACCACGTGTCTGTTGATTCCTCTTTAATAAAGACCTCAGAACTAGCATAACTCTACATGTGCCCATGGTATAGATACAAGCTTCTTTTTGCTCCAAAATCTCATGTTCTCATATAATATAGGCAATGTAAAAGTTGTGGTGCATATGCTTCAGGAACTTCTTTTATCAATGTCCTGGACCATAAGAAAGAGTCCCATAATGTATGCCTGTATTCAAAAATCTAGTATTGTGAAAACTCCATAGGTGTTGTGCATATCAGACACTAAAAACACATCTATAAACTATACCTGGTGCTAGGAAAGTTTTCTCTGTTATTGACTTCTATAGTTTAAAAAAGAGGTCAGGAGTGTTCCAGGATCTTCCTCTATCAAAGACAGCAATATTCTTGCCATCAATATGGATACTCACAGCCTTGACTTCTTAAAAATCTGTATAATCTTTTCTGAGGCTAAAACAAGCTAGGAGAGCTGCAGGGAGAATATATCTTTGTAGCATTATCACAGCCAAAACCATTTGTACCTCAGCTGACTGGTAGGTAATTCTACAATCTACTCAAAGGAAAAGTTTGTCTAAAAAAGCCACTTTTGACAATAGGAAGCATTGAATTCTCTATCGAGTGTGCACATGTCAACAAAAAACAAAAACAAGCACACATTTTCAAGCACATATAACATCATTTATCTATGAGTTGAGTGACAAAATATACTAAGTAATTACTTTAATCTTTCCTGCTGTAGGCTACTGATGTTCACTTCTGGAAATAATGTCATCATCATTTTAAAATGTAACCAGATCAATGATTCAATTCCAGAAACATTTGATCCAGTTCATAAAAAACATCATTAATATTCTGAAGTTGTAGAATTATTCTAGTTACTAAAATCTGTATTATTCAGGGTTCTACAGAGAAACAGAGGATAGATGATAGATAATTGTCAGATATTGTTAAGAATTGGCTTGCATATTCATGACTCCTTAGAAGTACTCTATGGTGAACAAACTGAGGAAAATCAGAGTTCAATCCAAATGTGAAGGCCGTAGAGTATAGTTTGGAGGTCTTGGAAACAATGATTGAAAACTCCAGTCCAAAGGAAGAAGAAAGGTGAGGTCACAGATAACAGTAGAGAAATAGGAAATAAAGGAATTAAATTCTTCCTTTTCCATTTATTCCAGAGGATAATGTGATTTCTTAAGGCCATTGATTAAAATGTCCATCTTATCCAGAGAACACGTTCAGTGACACACAAATAATGTTTACTTTTATAACACACGGCTATATGTAAATGATATATAAATTAGCAATCACAAACTAAGGAAAATATAAAATAGAAAAGAAGTAACCAGAGAATATATTTTTTAGTCAATTAAAAGGTACAGTAGTGAAGATGGGGAGATGGCTCAGTGAGCAAAGTGTTTGCTATATGAGAACGTTTATTGTGTTCCTCATTACTCACATTAAAAATTCCAAGCATGGTAGTATGTATCTATAATCCTAATGCTTTGGAGGTGGAGAGAGGTAAATTCCTCCAGTTTGCTGGCAAGCCAGACTAGCCTTGGGCTAGGGTATAGCACAGAAATACCATGCTTGTTTCACATGTGCTATGCATCTGTTTCCATTTCTAGGATTACAAAATAAAATAATATGAAACAAGGAGTTGCATGGTTCTGTATATGGTTTTAACAAAAGCTTTCAGAAGGGTTGTGAATTTAGTGATGTCCATTGCTTTCCATTAGTGTTATCCTCAGTGAGCTTCAGCTTCAGAGAGAAACTGTCTCATAAAAATAAATGAGGTGAAAAATCATTGAGAAAAGCACCAGGCATTGATAGCTTGCCTCCCCACACAAGCACACATGAGCCTGCATACCTGCACCTGCACACATATGTGCATATATAAATGAGCACATAAATACACATACATAGGAAGAGAAAAAGGTACATCACTAGAGTTGTCTAAAGTTGGAATCAGTGAACTTCAACGTAATTTCAACAGGAAGCAAAAGGAAAGTGGATTGAAAATTAAAAATGAAGGGAGGTTTGGGAACCTATAGGATACTAAGTGAAGACCTAGTCTTTAAATAATTTGATCACTAGAATTAGAGAAGAAATATTGTGATAAAAGTATTAGAAGAAATAATGGGTGATAACTGTCAAAATCTGAACAGTGACAAAATATCTGTAGATTAAATATCAGAACAACACAACATGGAATAAATTCTAATAAGTCTCTGTAAATACACACTATAATTCATGTTTTGAGAACTAAATATAAAGAAAATTTGTGCATTTATCCTACAGAAGATACCACTTTATTTATAGTATGAGATAAACAGAAATTCATGGAAAACTGAAGGAAGTGTTACACCATTTTTTTTTCCAATTCTAGAGGAAAACAATTCTCTGTTGAAAAATATTTTGCCAAATTAAATTATCCTTCAGTGACTTAGTAATTTACTTTATTATCAAAGGTGAACAAAGTTAATATTTTCCTAAATTTTCTACTTTGAGGAATGACTAGATAAAGTTCTTTAGTTTTCAGTGGACAAGTACTCAACTGTTGAAAGTGCAGAGAATACTTGTCAGTGAAGCAGTCAGCCACAAAAGGGATATCTATCCCACAGCCCTCCCATCAAGGTTCATGGAAGATGAAGAACAAGAACAAGAACAAGGGGTCTTAGAAGACAGGAATTAAACTGTCTTCTGGACATGATGGGACCACTGCACTCATGAACTCACAGCAGCTGTGGCTGCATGAAAAAGACCTTCATATGAGCGAGCCACTGAACATTCTAGCATGGAGGAGGAGGGGCTTATGAAAAACTATGGACATTTGAAGGCTTAGGGGGAAAGAAGGGTCAAGTTTCTTTAAGGGTATAGCCATTTGCACATTGACCGGATTCCAATAGATGTTCTCACGCTGAGACATATACTGGCAGCAGAAATTAGAGTCCATGTATTATGAAAAATTAGAGGACAAGAAGTTGGGACAGGTTGTGGAAGATCTGGAAAGAATGGGGAATGGATCTGATAAAGTACGTTTACTTCCCTGGCATGGTAATGTTATGTATATCATTACTTCCAGCACCCAGGAGGTAGAAACAGGAGGAGCTCTGTGAATGTGAGACCAGACTGGTCTACAAAGTAAGTTACAGACTAGGACAGGGTATGTAGTATGGCTTTGTCTCTAAACGTAACCCAAACCAAAGGGAACAGAACCAACCAAACGAAAAATACATTGTATGAATTCTCAAAGATATAATAAAATATATTTGAAAATAGTTTTTTTATTGAAGGAAGTGAGAACAATTAAAATTTGAAAAATGAAGGAAAATAGCAAATGGCAAATAAAATAAGAGTGGTTAGTGTGCTAGACAGTTGGTAAATGCTTGCCTTACAAGCATAAGGAAGCTATCAGCAGAACGTATGTAAACAAAATTAGACATGGTGCTGCATACAGACTTGTAATTCTAGCACAGGGCAGGAGAGGCAGGTAGATTCCTTAGACTTTCTGACTGCTGGCATAGCCTATTTGGTGAGTACTAGGGCATGAGAGACTGAGAGACATTATCTCAAAGATAAATAGTAAACAAACAAGGTGGAACTAAGGAGTGAAAGCTGAGCTTGTGTACCACCTCCACAAGCATACTCTCATATGAACATGTATACCTGAACACACACATATTCCCACACATACACATTGAGTTGGATATAACTTCTGATTCTGCTCATGAATTCCTTACCTTGCAGTGATTATTGGAGCAACATTTATATAATTATCAACGGATCCCAATGTATTTAGGGGAAATACAATACACAAGTCTAATTACAGAAGGTAAAGTAACCAAAACTGATGGAGAGTTTTCTTATGAACTAAAATGAGTGTTATCAACAGGCTCTAACAAGCTGAATTTACATAGTAGAAGAGCTATAGAAACACAGGAGGCCTTACCTTCTTGTAGGAGGGAATGGGGGATGGATTGGGGAGAGAGACTAGAGGGGCAGGAAGAGGGAAGAGGGGGATCTGGGATCTATGATTAATATGTAACATGAATAAAAAAAATTTCTTAATTAAAAAAGTATACAATATAAAACTTAATGCTCAAAATATTTAAATGAAATCTTTTAGAGATTATTTTTCATTTAATTTTTTTTATTAAAGCATATAATTTCCCCTTCTCTTTCTTCTTTCTAAATATTTCCATTTACCCACCTCCTTTGCTCTATCTCAAATTTATGGACTCTGTTTCTTTAATTGTTGTTTCACATAGACACACTCATTCCTAAATATGCAAAAACAGCCTGCTCAGAGCTGAACACTTGGTATTGGACTTACAGCATCTTCAATGAGAGGAAATCATGCCTGGTACTGGAAACCGAGCCAACTACCCAGGGTTATTTAAGTAATGGATCTTGAAGAAGAACTGATAACTACCACTTTACTACATCAGCATGATTCTTAACTACATTTTAAATATCTATCCTGTACCCACGGACAACTGCAGTTCTCACCTCTCATCAAGGGAACTTATCTTTGCAGTAGATGGAGGCCATTACAGAAAGCCACAAGCAATCAAAATATAGAGCTGTAGAGCACAGCTCCAACTGATATATTTTAAACACAGCTCCTGCAGCTAAAGGTCAGAGATCATTGTGGGAGAGGCAGCAGAAAAGCCTGAGAATCAGGCTTGGCTTTGAGATTGTGTCTCCTAGAAATGACAGAAGTATAGACCCATGAAGTCTCAGCAACATGGCTGCTTAAAGACCTGAACAAGGGAGACACCAATGGACATGATAAGGTGGAAGGGGTAAATCTAATGGAGCCTCAATCCTAGACAAAGAGCTCCAGGAGACTCAGAAATATTGAAAGAGGAAGAAATAGCCTTTCTGAGGGAATAGCTCCCCCAGACAGGCTTTGAAATTATTCTATTTAAAGAATCTTAGAAGTCAGGAAGAGAAAAGGAAATGAAAATAAATAATAAAATTCCAATTTAATTGCTAACTTATAAACAATTTACTTTAAACACACTGTGCATGTCAAATGATATATATTCACAAATTAAAATTAAAATTTAAAATTGTTTAACTATATGCTATGTAAAATAAACTCACTTCAAAGACAGTGTAGGTATAATGAAAGTACAGGAATGAAAAATTTATCACAGTATTTTTGCATAGTATACAGTCTGTGGGAGTAGTAGTTTCTCTATACATAGAATCATATCAAGTAGACTTCATAACAAAGAAAATTACTAGTGGCAAAGTGATACATAACATAATAATGGAAAGAATGATTCACCAAAAAGGCAATACTGTCCTTGGTATGTATGAACAAAATGATAGAATTTCAAAATATATGAGGCTAAAACTAAAAAGATACAAAGGGAAATAGAAACAATTATAATTTTAGTTTACATTTTCAGTAATTAATACTATTGGATAGATGATTAACAGCAATAATCTAACACATACAAATTAATAAGATTTAGTTAATAACTACAGATCACTACATATAACTGTAGAATGAATATTGTTTTAAGTACTTAGAAAATGTTCACTAACCTATATTACACCTTGATTAAAATTTAGCATATTTTAAGAAATTGAAATAGTAGTGTATATTTCGCTATATTAAATTAAGATGCTGATGTTGGTAAAATACAAAGCATGTGGAAGGAAGTGCATGATAAAGACTAACAAAAAGAAAAACATAGATTAATAACATTTCAAAATGAAAATAATGGAGAAATCAAGGAAAATATTAATTCTTCAAAATGTAATAAAATTTATAAAGCACTACTATGGCTGAAAGAAAGACTTAACAAAAATCAGAAATAAAACACTAGACCTTACTGCATATTCAGTAACTACTAATATGACCATAAATGAAAAGTATAAATGACTTTAATGTTTTAAATTGAATAATGTAAAATATATGAGCCAATTCATTGAAAATTATACAGTACTGAGTCTCAACAAAAATAAAGTGGTTCTCATAGTTGTTATAGTAATTGAGTAATTACAGTAATTGAATTTGTAATTAAGAAGTTTTCAAAATAAATCTCCACTCAGCTGTCTAAGGCAGGAGTATTATGACTTCAAATATAGCCTGGGTTCCATAAAGAAACTGTGTCAAGAACAATCAAACAAAAATATCTAGGATCAAATGGTTTCACTCCATGCTTCTGTCAAATATTTAAGTATCAATTAACATAATTTCCATGCAATTATTTGTTTCCTAGTCACCCCATTGATGGGACATAACTCACCTAACTTTGTAAAATGTGTCTGACTACTTAATCCTGATAATGGGCAAATTAAATTAGTGGCAATTTGTTCAGGACATACAGAATTGGGCAGAACACTGAATGCTATGTGGAATCATATGCATGCTATACTTCTGAATACAATAAACAAGAAACAGCTGTGGAAGGCAAAGTTCCTAGATACCGAAGGGTAAATCTACCCTGATTTTTTAAATAGATGTTATTGCTTCTTTAAATATGCATGTGTCAGCACTATGATATCCCCAGTCACCATATATATATTTGGTAGAAACTATGCCTTGAAATGTAAAAGTTTATTTTTACGTGGGCTAACAATATGCAGTATGGTACATTTTCACTATTTGAAGAACTAACAATGAACCACTTCTACTCAGAGACATCATAAGGAAAAACAACTAAATGTCTATGATGTATTCTGTTGCTAAGCTATGATGTTCGGTACTGCAGTTCCCTAAGATACATTTTGGCTTAAAAATTTTTCAGTGCCTGGTAGGTTTATTGAGAATCTCATTGTAAGTTGAGGTGTCTCTGCAATTTCAAAGTCTACAAGGACTATGCAGCCATAAGATTGCATTTCCAGAGGCTGTTCTTACCTATGGGGAAACTAGTCAGATGGGGAAATTTTTCCTACTGGCCGGGGCCAAGTGATGAGAAAGGAATGCACAGTTAGGCCCTTGAGGCCTTATCAGACTCAAAGATGTAAAGAGAGCACTTGAAATTTTATGGATTGCAACAAAAAAAGCCTCTTACATAAAATAGGTAGGAAGGAACACTGTTTAACTCATTTTATGAAGTCAGTATTACTCTGGTACCAAAACCAGACAAAGGCAGTTAAAAAACAAAGGGGAGACAACAAACCAATATCTCTTATGAAGAAAATATAGTTAGAATATCAGAAAAATCTAACAGCACTTAATATGTGTAATATGATCAATTCTGATTTTTTTCCAAATATGGAGAGCTAGTCTAACATTCAAAAATCAATAAAAAGTAACCAAGTACTCTCTGATTGATTCCATGCTATGGAACCCATTTCAGACACTGTTCAAGTCACCAAGAACCTGAGATTGGATAAGTTCTAGGCCTAGAGAAAAACCAAATACTTTGTTCATGCCAAAGGAGCATAACAATAAATTGATTCCCAATGTTATCGTGTTTTCCCCTTAGATTAATGCCTCCTTCAGTCCTCATCATAGAAGCCTCTACTTGCAGTATATCAGTACTAACACAAAGATCCACAGCTGGACAATGTGCAGAGATTGAGAGGATCCAGAGGACTCAGTACTAAATGGTGTGTCTTCATCAAACCCCTCTCCTCAGGACTCAGGGATCTAGATAGAAGAGGAAGAGAGATTGTTTAGTCACGTGACTTGATACCTTTTCTCAGTATGACACTCTCATCTTGCTTCCTCTACATCTGGCTGGTGACTCCTGACTCTGCCCTTCCTCTTCCCAGCATTCTTAATTTGCTCACCCCACTTATACTTCCTGCCTGGCTACTGGCCAATCAGTGTTTTATTAAATCAATTCAAGTGACAAATCTTTATAGTGTACAAGAGAATTATTCCACAGCAATTTCTGCCTGTCTTAATTATTAAATGGTATATATGCAAAATAGAGCATCATTAAGCCATAAACATGTAAATTATCATTTGAAGAAACATTGATGAAGTTGTATCACATTGTGCTAAATACACTGTGTTTTCTCAAATATGTAAAAATTTATAAAAGAATGTAATTCTGACATTTGCAGAAAAATGGACCGAACTAGACATTATTATGTTACATGAAATTAAGCAATCTTTTGTGTGTGTGTGTGTGTGTGTGTGTGTGTGTGTGTGTGTGTGTGCATGCATGCATGGGCACAGGACATGAAGTAATACTATGACAGTAGAAGATAAAGTGTTAAGAAAAAATGAGTAAATGGACATCAAAGCAGAAATGGGGAGTATGTGAGAAGGAGACTTGCAAAAGGTGGACAAGGGGAAATGAGTAGGGCAGTGAGGGAGCCAGAGAAATTGGAAAAAGTAAAACAGCATATATGTGTGAAAATACCCCAATACCTATTACTTTATATGCAAACATTAAATAGTAAAAGTATAAATGAAAAAGACAACCTACTATAAACTAGTGATTAATGGAGGTGATGGGAGGGATGGGGGATGAGTAAAAGAAAACTGTATTTAACTAATATATATTGATTACATGTGTTGGAATAAGGCACAGGCCTCCATTAATATATAAAATTCATATGTATTACTAAAAAACAGAACAATGTTTAAATCAACAAGCTACCACACAGAAAGAAAAAATTTTAAAGATTTTTACATGTTAGTAGTTACTTCATAAAGATTGACATATTTAAATAGGTGCTAAACTAAGTAAGTACTAAATCTACATATTGATAATTATAAAGTATTAGAAAAAATTAAAATAAATTGAAATATACACTGGGCTTGTGAATAGGAATAGTCAACATGGTAAAAATGTCAAAACTTAATTGATCTAAAATATAAGGTTAGCTAATTTTTGTAAAATACTAGAAAGCATGGCTTGCTCATTTTACTTTCTTGTATAATCCAGGACCAACTTCTCAGGGTGACACCTCCCAGGGTGAGTTGGGTCTTCCGAAATCACTAGTTGAGAAACTTCATTACAATTTTGCTCACAGTTTAACATGGTGAGACCATTTTCTATATTGAGCGTCCCCTTCTCATATAACTCCAATTTCTGTCAAGTTGACCAAAAACGAAAAGAAAACAAAACAAAACAAAACTCAGCACATAGAGTAATACACCACCTATAAGCAAACAAATAACAACAATAATAAAACCTAAACAACAATAACAAAACAAAAAAAAGTTTGTCTTCCAAATTTCACACCTTATACAAATATTAAACTGTAATGTGTAATGGGTAGCACAGCAAAGGTGACATATAAATGGAAAATAGTATCCCAGACCTTATAAACTTTGTTTCATTTTTATATATTTTAGTTGTTCAATAAAAGACATATTAAAATTATGAAGATACAAGCTCCAGAATGAGAAAAATTGTTAGCAAATTATATGCCTAGAAGTAATATTTTGAGTGTGTGCAGATCTCTCACAGGTCCATGGTAAATATAACTCAAAAAAAAACCAAATTAAAAAACAAGAGACATTTTCCTGAAAAGAATAAAGATTTGAAAAATATACAAATTAAAATATAGTTCAATTTAATGTGATAGTATTCAGTTATGAGGAAGAATGGAATTTGTATTTTTTCAGTAAAATGGATGGAATCAGAAGATATTACTTTAAGTGACAAATATCACATGTTCTCTTTCATATATAGAAACAAAAATTAATTGACCCCAAAGTAGAAAAGACTATTAGGTATTGGGCACTATATGGGGAGGAATACAGGGTGAAATGGAAGTTCAGCTTTTATCTGTAAACATAATATGATGAATGTAAATGTAGTGAGTCTCCTTAATATACACAATTAATATATGTTAAGAAATGTAAAACAAGATATTGAATTTTATTAGTGTTTAGGAAAATATAAATGAAAACAACAATTAGCTATCAGCAAACATATCAAGACAGAACAAATAAAAATAAAAGTGCAAATAAAAGTCTGTCACAAGAATATGGATCTTACATTGTCTGTGGTCATTTAAATGTGTAGTCAGAGTACAAATTAGAGAGGCAAGTTTGTAAAACGAAATATATACACATTCTCCCATAATACCAGGTAATTTTACCCATGGGCGTTTAACCAAATAAATGAAAACTTGTTCCTACCAAAAATGTGTGTTGGTTTTATGCAGCACAATGTTATTCATTAAGCGACACTGTTACCATGCCAGAAAAGCCATGAGGTACTACAGAACCCACTATCAGAGCTTTATTAGGAGGAGGGAGACAGAAGAGAATGTGCTCTTAGGCCTATGGAAATGGTTGTGCATGGGGAGAGAGGAAGGAGAGGGGGAAGGAAAAAGGGGAGGAGTCTGTGACTCGCTTTTTATGGATTCTTCCGTACATGTGTGGATGGTCTTAGTAGCTACACCATGCATGCACATAGATTGTGTGATCATGCTGCACACAAATTATGCAACCACACAGTGCACGTATTATGCAGGCTGTAAGGCCCATTGCTTGGCTACTGAATGGCTCATGTGTGGCCATGTAGCTGGGGGAGTGGCCAGGAATTCCAATAATGTGTACATGAATGTTCATAGAAACTTTATTAACAATGGTCACAAACTGAGAACAACCTAAATGTCCTTCAATGTATAGAATTAAGCAAACCATTGTACAATGAACTCAACAATAAAAATGGATGAATTATTAACGCACACTGTAACTTGGATGCATATCCAAGGAATCATGCTTATCAAAAAATAAAACCTAATCACAAAACATCACATATTATGTAATTTCACTTATGTACCTCTCAAAATGACAAAATTATATCAATGGAGAAAAGGTAAGTGATTACAGTGGTCAATGACAAAGGATAGTGGTAATTGTAATACATCTGTATAAAAATGACAAAATAATTTTTGGTGATGGAACTTACCTCTGAAATATTTATAATTTTTATTCAAATATTTAGGTTTAATTTTGCAAGATGTTATTTTGAAAAGGGTACAAATAATCTACACCATATTTCTTAGAATTGTGTATTAATTTAAAATTACCTCAAGCCTGATCTCCAGAGGATGATACAGATCTTCCCCTCCAAAGTTACTTTACCTCCACTAATTGCTTTATCCCAATCCCCAACTCCAGCAAGCATTGTCTGGGAGCTCTCAGGTTAATGCAGTCAGAAAAGCAGGTAGCTTAATTGCTGATCTTCACCTCTTCTTCCTCTCTTCCAAATTCAGCCCCCTAGTCTTATCCCTATCTCTGTAGCAGATCACTTGTTGCAGCTTCCCTGTCTCTGACCCATCTCCAACAGATCATACAAATCTTCTCTTCCAACCCCCTCCACGTTAATTCTGTTATCCCATTCCCCAACTCCAGCAGGCATTCTCTAGTTGAGAAGGCCAGGCAAATACCACAACAAACTCATAATAACTCAATTAAGAACTATGTAGGCCTCAGTTCCTGCCTCTTGAAACTGGACAGTTTCTGAGAAGCCACAGGCAAAGGGCAATCAATGCCTTAGACAGCAGGGATGAGGGGAACTGCAATGCACCAGGCCTGAACCAGCCCCTACAGTACCACAAGGCAATATCCAAATAAAGACAGAGCCTGGGACTTGTCTAGACTTGCCTAAAGATGGTAAAACTGTAGCCCTAGACAATCCCTGCTAGTCCTAACCAATTAGGAACATCTGAATATGATTGCTACTCATGTAAGCCAATCACAGTTAGAATGACCTAACTGCCTTAGAATTCCTTTAGCTATGCATAAAAGGAGCCTGCAAGCTTCTCCCAGGGTCACCATTTTGCCTTTGTGTTGGATGTGTGGCCCAAGCATGCTGGTACCTTTACTCTCAAGGTAATAAGCACTCTTGCTGATTGTGTACATGGATGATGGTCTTACGTGGGACTTCTCTAGGACTCTAACATCAGGAACCCACCATACTAATGTAGAAGAAAGTTTGTCCAGTTCCCCCGGCCAGCTCCCACGGCTGCTTAGACCCAAATAAACACACAGAGGCTTATATCATTTTTAAACTATGGCCCTGGCAGGCTTCTTGCTAGCTAGCTCTTA
>LZPO01000719.1:1724003-1735992 GCA_001675575.1 Neotoma lepida | reverse complement strand
TCCCCTAGTTCGAATGTCCTGCCTAACCTTATTCTGCCTCACCATTGGCCAAACAGCTTTATTTATCAACCAATCAGAGCAACACATTTTTAGAAAGACATTCCCATCATACTCACACCTCTAGAGAAACAAATAGGAAAGAAAAGAGGGTAGCCAAGCTTCAGATGTTCACTCTCCATACTTTCCTCTAAATCCAATGCCCAGTTCTTATTCCTAGCTTTGTAGCATACTACCTGTTATGACTTCCTCACTCTCTGTTCCCATTGCAGGAGAATAAGCAGATCCTTGTAGAATATCTTGCTTCCCTCCATCCTGTAGAACCCCTCAACTCCCCTCCAAGCCCATCCCCATTTCTAAGTGTCAGATACCAATACTTACAAACACATTTTAAACAAAACCCACAGTAGCCACACCTATGAGGATCCCCGGATTACTTATCAGGTATCACACTGGCACCATACTCTTCTATGAACCAGAGATGCCAAAGGAATCCAAGGAACAAAATACCCACACAAAAAAAGACAGTATTATATATCAGTACCTAGAACTACAATCTCTCCAAACCCAGACACCTAGACTCAGAGTAAAAATACAGTCAATAACAGCCAAAAGAGTATGTCTCCACTAGAGCCCAGTAACCTTACCACAGAAGGTCTTGAGTATTGCAACATGGCTGAAGTACAAGACAAGGAGCTTAGATAGCATTTATGAATATGATAGTCATCCTTAAAGGGGAAATGAATAAATTTCTTAAAGAAATCTATGAAAACACAAAGAGTAGAAGAAAATGAATAAAACAGTTCAGGACCTGAATGTGGAAATAAAATCAATAAGAAAAGCCAAACTGGGGAAAATCCAGAAATGCAGAATTTATGAACTTGAAAAGGAATCTCAGAGGCAAGACACACCAACAGAATACAAGAAATAGAAGACAGAATCTCAGGGATTGAAGACAAGACAGAAGAAATAACACCTCAGTCAAAGAAAAAATTTAAATCTAAAAGGATTCCAGCCAAAACATCCAGGAACTCTGGGCTATTATGAAAAAAAATCTAAGGATAATAGGAATAGATGGATAAGAAACCCAAGTCAACGACATAGAAAATTGTTTTAACAAAATCATTGAAAAAAAAATTCTCAAACCTAAAGGAGATGCCTATTAAAGTACAAGAAACATAAAGAACACCAAATAGACTGTACTAGAAAAGAAATTCCACTCACCAAATAATATTCAAAATATTAAACACATAGAATAAGGAAAGAATATTAAAAGTGGCAAGGGAAAACAAAAAAGTAAGATATAAATCAGATCTATTAGAATTACACCTGACTTTTCACTCTAAAAGCCAGAAGGGCTGGGCAGATGTTCTACAAATTCTAAGAGACCACAGATGCCATCCTAGACTATTATACCCAGGAAAACTTTCAATTACAGTATATGAAGGAAATAAGATATTCCATGATAACACCAAATGTAAGCAATATCTATCTATAAATCCAACCTTATAGAAGATTCCAGAAGGAAAATTCCAATCTAACACACACACACACACACACACACACACACACACAATCACTACCACCACCAACATAACAGGAATGACTGAACACTGATCCTTGATATCTCTCAACATCAATGGTCTAAATTCCCCAATGAAAAAAACAGAGACTAACATAATGGATATGAAAACAGGATCCAGCCTTCTGCTACATGCAAGAAACATGTCTCAACATCAAAGGTAGACATTACCTCAGAGTAAAAGGATGGAAAATTTCCAACAAATGGACCTATGAAGCAAGCTAGTATAGCCGTTTTAATGTCTGACAAAATAAACTTACAACCAAAAGTACTAAAATGAGATAGGGAAGGACAGTACATATTCATCAAAGGAAAAATCCACCAAGAGGATATTGCATCTCTTAACATCTATGCACCAAACACAGAGGCAACTGTGTTCATAAAAGGTACATTACAACAGATTACTTCACATATTGACCCCCACAAACTGATAGTGGAAAAGTTCTATACCCTACTCTTGCCAATAGACAGGACATCCAGACAACAACTAAACAGAGTAATGTTGGAGCTAAAAAACATCATAAACCAAATGGATTTAACAGATATTTATAGAACATTTCATCTAAACGCAAAAGAATATACCTTCTCAACACCTCATGGAATTTTCTCCAAAATTGACCACATACATGGGTACAAAGCAAGTCTCAACAAATACAAGAAAATTGAAGTTACACACTGCATCCTATCTGATCAGTAAAGATTAAACCTGGAAATGAACAACAGGAGACATAAGAGAAACCTTAAAAACTCGCAATTCATTGTTGAATTTAAAAAATCATCAAGAAAGAAATTACAGACTCTCTAGAATTGAAAGAAAATGAATATAGAACATACCCAATCTTACTTGAAACAATAAAGGTGATTCTAAGATGCAAGTTCATGGTATTAAATGCCTACACAAACAAACAAACAAACAAACAAACACACACACACATACATTGGAAAGATCTCATACTAGTAACTTAAAAGCACATCAGAAATCTCTAGAACAAAAAGAAGAACTCATATCCAAATGGAGTAAATAGAAAGAAATAATCTAACTCAGGGAAGATATCAATAACATAAAAACAAAATAAAATAGAGAATCAATGTAATGAAGAATTGGTTCTTTGGGAAATAAGATTTAGAAAACCTTACCAAATTAACCAAAAGACAGAGAGAGAGAGAGAGAGAGAGTATCCAAGTTAACAAAATTAGAAATGAAAGGACATAACACCAGACACTGAGGAAATCAAGAGAATCATAAGAACATACTTTAAAAACCTGTACTCCAACAAATTGGAAAATCTAAAAGAAATGGAAAATTTTCTCTATACACACCACTTATGAAAGTTAAATAAATATTAGATGAGCAATTTAAACAGAAGTAGTAGTGAAATAGAAGCAGTAATTAAAAGTCTACCAAACAAACAAACAAAAAGCCTAGGACCAGATAGTTTTAGCCCAGAATTCTACCAGGCTTTCAAAGAAGAGTTCATGCCAATACTCCTCAAATTATTCCACAATAGAGAAACAGAAGGAATATTGCCCAGCTCATTTTATGAGGCCATAGTTACATGATATACAAACCACATAAAGACTCAAAAAAATTATGCACAGACCATTTTTGCTTATTAATAAACATGCAAAAATTTCAATAAAATACTTGAAAAGCTGAATCCAAGAGCACATCAAAAAGATCGTTCACCATGGTGAAGTAATCTTCCTCGCAGAGATAAAAGGATAGTTCAATGTATGTAAATAGATGAATGTAATCCACTATATAAACAAACTGAAAGACATAAATCACATGATCATCTCATTGGATACTAAAAGTACTCTGACAAAATACAACATTGTTTCATGATAAAATTCCTGAAGATATTAGGGATACAAGGGACATGCCTCAATATAATAAAGACAGTTTAAAGCAAATCCGTAGTCAATATCAACTTAGAGAAAAACTCCATGCAATTTCACTAAAATCAGGAACAAGGTTGATAATTCTATACACACCTATGCAATATAGGACTTGAAATCTTAGCTGGAGCAATTGGGCAAATGATATGGTAGTATACATAAGTTACACTAAGAATTTCACTAGGAAATGCCTACAGCTGATAAACATTTTCAGTAGAGTAACTTGTTACAAAATCAACCCACAATAAATAGCAGCTTTCCTATGTACAAATAACAAGGGACTGAGAAAGAACCCAGGGAAACAAAACCTTCCACAATAGCCTCAGATAATATAAAATATCTTGGGGTAATTCTAAACAAGAAAGTGAAAAACTTGTATAATAAAAACTTTTAAACATTAAAGAAAGAAATTGAAGAAGAAATAAGATGGAAAGCTCTCACATGCTCATGTATCCATAGGATTAATATAGTGAAAATGGTCATGCTACCAAAGGCAATCTACAGATTCAAGGCAGTCCTCATCAAAATTCCAACAGAATTCTTCATAGATTTTGAAATGATAATTTTCAGCTTTATGTGGAAAAACATAAAGCCCAGGATAGCTAGTAATCATCCTGAATAATAACATAACTGGGAGAGATCATTATGCACAATTTCAAATTGTACTACAGATCTATAATAATAAAAACAGCATGGTTATTAGCACAAATACAGACACATTGAACAATGGGATTGAATTGAAGACTCAGACATAAATCTACACACCTATGGACAACTGATTTTTGATAAAGAAGCAAGATATGGTGAACCTGATGTAAGAGAAGTGAGTAGCCTTGAACTCCTTGACACAGGAAAAGACTTTCTGAACAGAATTTCATTAGTGCAAACACTAAGATCAACAATTAATTGGAAAGCTTCTATAAGGCAGAGAACACCATCATTTGAACAAAGCAGCAGTCTACAAAATGGGAAAAGATTTTTTACCAACTGCACATCTGATACAGGGATAATATCAAAAATATATAAAGAACTCAAATAAACTAGTTATCAAGAAAACAAATAACCCAGTTGAAAATGGGGCACAGATGTAAACAGTGAATTGTCAAAAGAAGAAATGCAATTAACTGAGAAACACTTAGAGAAGCATTCAACATTCTTAGTCATCAGGGAAATGCAAATCAAAACTACTTTGAGATTTCATCTGACATCAGTCAGAATGAATAAAATCAACAAAACAAGTGACAGCTCATGCTGGCAAGGATGTGGATTAAGAGGAACAGTCATCTTTTGCTGGTGGGAGTGCAAACTCATACAGCCACTATGTAAATCAGTGTGACAGTTCCTTAAGAAGATGGAAATAGACCTACCTCAAGATCCAGCTGTACCACTCTTGGGCATATATCCCAAGGACACTTCATCCTACCACAGACATACTTTCTCAACTACGCTTATTGCTGCTCTATTCATAATTCCCAGAAATTTTAAACAACCCAGATATCCTTCAGCAGATGAATGGATAAAGAAAATGTCATATATTTACACAAGGGAGTATTACTCACCTGTTAAAAAAATGAAATCACAGAATTCACAGGTAAATGGATGGTACTAGGAAAAAAACATCCTGAGTAAGATAACCCAGACCTCAAAATACAAATACACTATGCATTCATGTATATGTAGATATTAGCTGTTCTGTCAATAGTAAACAGGCTACAACCTATAGACCCACAGAAGATGAGTCTAGATTAAAGGACTAGTGGGGGACAGATATAACTACCTAGGAAAGAGAAATAGAATAGGCAGTTACATACAGGGGAACTGGATTGGGGGTATCAGGTGGAGAGGGGAAGGGAAGATGAGGATGAGGGATGGAATACAGAGAGAATCAGCTAAAATTAAAGGCTATTTGAGAGGTTTCATGAAACTTAATACATTAGAAGTTCCCTAAGATATAATATACATATATGAAGATCTAAATGAAATTGCCATATATTGAGGAACAGAGCCTTGCTGGACAACTCTTGCCACCAAATGAAGTTGCAAGTAATGGGAATAGTTCCCAGTCTTATTAAATAAAAAAACACTGAGCCAGAAATTGGGGTTAAAGCCTGAGAGAAATCAGAGGAATAGGAGAAGCCACAGCTAGCCTCATCTCACTAACTCTGCAGATTCCAAAGAGAGCGTGACTTCCTGTATACCAGTGCCTATATGCTTTTCTGTTCTCTTCTCTCATTGGCTCTCTCACCCCAGCTACATCACTTCCTCTTCTTGCCCAGCTCTGTTACTTACTATCTCTCTGTACAGACCTCCAGACCTCTATGGTTGGTGCTGGGATTAAAGGTTTGTGTCATCATGCCTGGCTCTGTTCCCTTGTGTGGCCTTGAACTCACAGAGATCCAGACGGATCCCTTCCTCTCAAGTGATAGGATTAAAGGCGTGTGCTACCATTACCTAACCTCTGTTTTATATAGTGGCTGGCTTTCCTCTGATCTCCAGGCAAGCTTTATTTATTGGAACACAAATAAGGTATTTTCACATTCTATTTATCAACAAGACCAATGCAGTTATGAATTCACAGAAACTGAGGCAACATGCACAGGACCTGCATTGCTCTGTACCAGATGGGGTCACAGAGCTGAAAGGAGAAGATGCACATGTCTCCATCCCTAACTCAGAAGCTACCTCCAACTGATAAACACTTGCAAATGAAATTTTAGCTTTCTCCAAAGGAGTTTCACTAGGGAAACACACTACTTTTAGGGTAGGTCGCATGCTGAGAAGTAGATGGCCAAGAGAAAGCAAACTCAAAGGTATCTTTGGAGGTTCCTTGTCTTACAATGTGATGCCATGGCTTTTCCTTTAAAAAACATATTTTTCTTTTAGTTATAGTGTTTTTCTCCTCTCTTTTTACCCTACAGGTCCTTTGCATATATAATATGGCTTCCAGTTTAGTGTTTTTATGGGTACATTGTTCCTTTTACCTCCTCTTGTGTCTTTTTCTGCTGTTTGTTTTGTCCTATTCCTATGAGTTAGATTTTTTTGTCTTATTTTCTTTATCATCAAATTATTTAGTACTTGAAATAGAAATGGTATAAATTAGATACATAAGAACAAAATAAAAGGATCCAATTTCTATTTAAATGGAATTGAAAAGTCAGTTCAAAAATTTCATTTTTTTTTAGTTTAAGCACTTATGTTTTCAGTATAATATACTCATTTATCATTAATATCAACTAATTAATCTCATTTCAACCAACAAAAAGTAAAATTACCTCAAAATAAAATGTTTAATATTTGAAACTTCTCACCCCCTAGTAATGTATTATCTCAAAGTATAAGAAACCTGGCTTCCATTCACTAAACTAACTGCTTTTTGCTGTTAATATTGGGATGGAAGACTTCACATTTTGTGATAATGTTCCTTTCTGTATAGTGCTAAGCTTAAGTAGCATAAAGCTAATTAAGTTTGTAAGCACAAATATATTTCAGTTTCCTGAGCTCTTCATAATACTTCCAGCTCCATGCTTGGAATGTTGTTTTGTTAGGATTACTCTTAATGCATATAGTTCTCTTTCATTGTTATGTGGTGCACTTTTTATTTATTTAGCTCAAACCTTGTGCATAGCAAACAGCAATTTGAGTAACATGAACCATGATGAAGTAGCCATCAGAAACTTATGAGCTAGCAATTATTTTGCATAAAATTAAGAGAACAGGCCAGCACCTTCATGTATCATTTGTTTTGTGCTACTGCAAGAAAAAGACAACCTAGTTTGTGTAACTTCAACCTGCCTCAGTTTTGTTATTCTATAGCTCTATTGGTTCTGTTTTATATTTTTCTATGTAATTATCACCAAGTAGCCTGTATCCTATCCTTTTGCTCTTTTGCATGCAGAACATGTTTCCCGCAATCTGTTCTCTTTTATTTGAGCGTCTTTTTTAAAGAAATCAGTTTACATTGACACTGAGTAGACAGTAGAAGAGTCTTGCTGGGTGCCCTCACCATAACCTGATTTCTTTCCTATTTTTTCCATGGAAAATGGTTACCTGCAGTGCTTAAACACACTTTTAGACTGCTGATTCAGAACTAAACAACTTAAAAACCATATAGAAATGGGATTTGCAGGATCATTTGGAACGTTGGAGCTTTTGCTCAAAGCATTTTTGAACAGCAGTGGTAGTTATTTTTATGTAGCGACAGTAAAGTTTGGGATGCAAAAATTCAATTCTGTTATCTCATGCATGGTATGTCATGCATGACTCTTAGATGACATGCCCATCATGATGGCATGTGTAATTATTTTTAAATGTTCTTATGCACAGAAAGTGATTCTCATGGTTCCCTTGAAACTGAATATTTTTTTTATTTCCAAAGGCATTTTTTTTTACTAATTCTACAGATACATACTTCAGTAGTTTCTGAAGAGCTCTTGAAGTTATTAAGCTTAGAATCACTTAGATATGTGGTGTGGTTCAAGCCCATACTTCTCATTATCAGACAGATCTTTTGTGACCTGTATAAAAAGAGACATCAGGGAGCTCTGTCATGTTTCTGAAGCAGAAATAATGACTATAGAAAAACAGCAGAATAATAATTGGTCCATTTAATATTAATATGGATAGAAATATATGACTGAATTATAAACACAACAAAATCTATCAGTAATATAAACTTAGACAGTTCTTCCCATTTGTGTACTACTACTTACAAAGCAACCTTAAAAGAAAGTCCACCAATGGAGGAACTCTAAGATTTATCAAGTCCCTAAGGTTTTTATGAACTTTCTATATTTTGGATAACAATCTGTTATTCAAGTATTCTTTAAAAAGTGCTTTTTGTCACTCTGGGACATGTTTTCTCAATCTCTCAACAATATATAAAAAGCCATAAAAATTTTTAAAAATTGTAAATGGAGGTATAGAGGTAGCAATTAATACATCTTTCCCTTTTCTGTTATCATTATAAAAATAACCAACCAATTCATGAACAACATATTTTTATTACTAACTTTTCAAGAAACCTGAAGTATAAAATTAAAGTACAATAAAATTCATGGTCAGATGCTGGTACATACGTCATAGGTGAAAAACTCTATTTCCATATAAAGCAGACGGGATGAATGGTATAATCTAACAGAGTGACAAGGATAAGGAAACTCTTCAGCAACATCATAAAGAAACTAAACCAGTATTAACTGATTCATTTATTGTTATCTTTTTTGAGGCAAACAGAATATGTCTGTTTCTGCCTCCAGAGTCCTAGTATTAAAGGCATGTGCCACCCTGCCTGGTTCACCAAACATATTTATGAAAGCTGAGTCCTCACAAACTATTTTCCCAAAGGCTTCAACTCTTTTTTTAAATTTATTTTTTATTAAAACATGTGATGTACAACTGCAGGAGAGATACTATACAGCTGTCTCTTATACACATCTAGATGTGTATAAGAGACAGAGCCTCCCTCTCCCAACCCACCCCCCATTCCCTCCTACAAGAAAGTAAGGCCTCCCATGGGGAAGTACATTTAGTAGAGGCAAGTCCAAGCCCCTCCCCCTGCCTCAAGGCTGTGTGAGCTGTCCCATGGTAGGTAGTAGGCTCCCAAAAGCCTGCTCATGCATCAGGGATGAATCCTGATCCTACTGCCAGGGGGCCCCTTAAGCAGATCAAGCTATACAACTGTCTCGCTATACAGAAGGCCTAGCCCAGTCTCATGATCAAGGGCATCAAGATCATGATGGGGAAACCTGCAGAGATGATGAAACCAAACTAGTGGGAACTCATGAAATTTGGATCAACAGCTGTGGAGGCTTCAACTCTTAATGCTACAAATTGGGAATTAAAATCTCATCTTTGAGTTTTAAGGCAACAACAATGTTCACACCAAAGTATAAACATGCAAAAAGACTCACAACAAATACAATCAATAGACTACAATAAAAATGAAAAACACACCACTATATCAGAATGGCAAATTAAAAGCATATCCAATACCAAACACTAGTAAGGATGTTGAAATATGAGACCTTTAGGATCTAAGTAAAAATGTAGAATAATATAGCCATCTTAGAAAAATAATTTGGAAGTTTCTTATAAAACTAATCATTGATAGCACATGACCAAATGATCATGTTTTAGGTTAAAAATTGAAAAATATTGCATTTATACAAATCCCTGCATACTGGAAATGCATTAATTAGAACTTTGAAATTTGTGACCTGTTGTGGAATATTATTTTAACTTGTGTTACATTTACTTATGTAGTGGAACATTTGTTTTAATGATGCAAAGATGTGTTGCATTCTTTTATGTTTCATTTGTTTAACTCTGTGAAGCTGTGTTATTGTGCCTTTCTAAAACACCTGATTGGTCTAATAAAGAGTTGAACAGCCAATAGCAAGGCAGGGGAAAGGATAGGCAACTAGCAGACAGAGAATAAATAGAAGGAGAAATCTGGGAGAAGAGGACCAAGGAGCAAGAAAAGGAGCAGAGGAGGATGCTAGGGGCCAGAGACCCAGCCACACAGTCAGCCATGGAATAAGAATAAAAGTAAGATACACAGAAGTACGCAAAGGAAAAATCCCCAAGGCAAAAGGTAGATGAGATAATTTAAGAAAAGCTGGCTAGAAATAAGCCAAACTAAGACTGAGTGTTCATATGAAATATAAGCCTCTGTGCATTTTATTTGGGAGATGGGTGGCAGGCCCCCAAAAGAGTAAAGTGTAAAAACAACAACAGTGACCCCAAGTAAGATATCTGAAAAAAAGAACTATTTATTTGGATTAATTTTTCAGCAGTCCAGCTGTCATGTTGCTGAGGTACCTAGGAGAGCAAAAGAGATCATAGGCCCTAGACAAAACCTGCAGTTGTGGTTTCACTAAATGGCAATGCTATCAAACTGCATTATAAATATTTATATTTATACAGATAAATGTGTGTATCTCTTAAGAATACACAAAAGCTTTTCACAGTAATTCATGGCTAATGCAGAGAATCACAACTGGTCAAATGTTATGTATAAGTAACTAAGGGTTTGGCTGTGGATAAATGCTACCAAGTTGCCCATGCCTCAATGATGGTTCTACTGTCATGCACCTATGGGACTCAATCACTGATTGAATTCAGTGATTATCAATAAAAATGAAAGGAGGTCTTGAACTTGGGAAAGAGACAAGCTGGGAGCATTAGGTGGAATTAGAGGGAAGCAGTAGTTGATGAGCAAATATATTACATAAATGCATGAACTAATATCTATTTCAAACTATTACACAAAATTAGCAGGAAGGAAATTCTTTCAAACTCATTCTACATCATCTAATTTACCAAGTAAACAAAGCCAGATAAAGATTCAAAAAAGGGCCAATAATGATCAATGTCTCTGATTACCACAGATGAAAGAATAAACAAAAAACAAAACAAACAAAAATAGCATAGTACACCAAGTTCAACAGTTCTTTAAAAGAAATATACACCCTGGTCAAATGGGAGTTATCCCAGGGATTTAAGAATGATTCAAAATATGTCAGTCAATAAACATTATATATCACATCAACAAAATGAAAGAAAAGCACATAATCTTCAGCAAATACCAACTATAATCTAATAGAAAGCTATAGCAACCAAAGAAATAATTCATAGGCATAATAAGCAGACATACAGACTGATGGAATAGTACAGATTATCCAGAAATAATTCGATCAATTCTCAAATAAGGTATTTCAACAGCAGCTAAAACACATGGATAAAGAATTGTCTCTTCCAAAAATAGTACTGGAAAACTTGAAGTTTACACAGAAAGAATCATAATTTTAAGTCAGCCTCTCTCTTCATGCAAAAGTCTACAAATGTATTTATTTTATTATCTATTATTTATATTATTAAGAGTAAATGTAAGACCAACACCAAAAAGTTATAGTAAAAAATTAGGAAAACAGTTTCAAGCATTGATATGGGCAGTACTTTTTGGATATGAACCACAATGCAACTAGCAAAAAAAGTAAAAATAAGCAACTAGAATGCCATGTTAAGACATTCCTGTTTAAGCAAGGGAATCAGTCAACAGTGAAGAAATATTCTATAGATTGGAACAAACCCATACTTATCTCATCCCTCTTGTTGAATTGCTATAAAAAATGAGAAAACATTGGGCCAGGAAAGAGTGCTCCTTAGGTAATAGTACTCATTGTGTAAGTTTGGAGACTCAAGTTTGAACCCTACCACTTAAATGAAAAGCCAGCCATTGCCGCTAGTGTCTATAATTCCAACACTAGGAGACAGAGACAAGCAGATCCAAGAGCTAGCCTATTGTGATAACAGTGAATTTCTAGCTAAGTGAGACACCCTATCTCAATGCAATAATGCTGGTGATCAACAGAGGAAAATATTTGATGTCTTGCTTTGAACAAAACAAGCATGTGCATGGGCAAGTGCACCTGCACACTTATGTGCACACATACCCGTATGTAAACCACACACACACACACACACACACACACACACACACACACACACACA
>LZPO01000719.1:1691408-1714229 GCA_001675575.1 Neotoma lepida | reverse complement strand
GAGACTGTGGGGGGAGGAGGGAAGAGAGTGATCTTTGATTGGTGTGTAAAACAAAGGGAAATTTTTCTTAATAAAAAAAGTTGAATTTTATTGACAATTTTTACAAAACCATTAAGAATATTTTCATTTGTTTTCATCCTGTAGTATTCTAAATTGGTAAACTAAATTACTAGGCTCTATAACAAAGACAAGTTATAAGCAACTATAATTTTTTCTACATTGCTATACATAGTTGGCTAATATTTATTCATCCATGGTGATGTTTTTATTATCTAAATTATACATAATTTCACAAGAACTTTTAGATCTACCTTCAATTTTCATTTTAACCATACAAATATTGATTTTCATGTTCCTTAATATTTTATATAAAACTTATCTACATAATTATCTAGATCTAGTACTTTGTTGTTGGTATTTAATTCATAACTAAAATCAGTTTTGTTAATGACATAATGGTATATATTTTTTAATTTATATTTTTCTTTGATGAGTTATTGTTGAGACAGAGTCTTCTGCAGTCTAGGATGACCTTGAGGCTTAGGATAACTTTGAAATCCAGATTTCCTACCACAACATTCCATACAATAGTTCATATTTTTTATTTTTAGGTGTTACTTTCATTACCTCTATGTTTGAAACATTTGATTTCACTTGAGATTTCTTTCTATGGATTTTTGAATTATTATTTTATAAAATCTATTGATTGTAACTTAATTCATTTTGAGACCAGAGTAATCATTTCAAAGTTCACTCAGACTTCTTTATGGTTCTAGTCTTTAGGGTTATTTTGTTGAAATTGCTGTAGTTAATTGAAAGAAAATTTTATTCCACTGTTCTGTAAATCTTGTTTACTTATAAATGATGAATATTATTTAGGTAATCTACATTTCACATTTTACTATGTATTCTATAAGATACTGAAAAAATACATTAAAATATCCAACTATGTGTTAGGTTATTATCTTTTATTATTGGTTATGGCATATATTTATTTATTAGTTTCTGAAAATAAATTCATCAGTATTTTATTGAGATTTTTTTGCATGGATATTTGTCCAGAACTAATTGAATGTTGGTGTTTTTGTTTGCTTGTTTTATGTAATGTCTTCATATGGTTTTGATGTTAGGTCAATGTTAATTGGATAAAGTAAGTTAGGGAGTTCCTGCTACCCGTGTTTTTTTTATTATATTATAGTCTTATTCATATCATCTAATTCCTTTCATATGAATTTTTGGAGACCTTATCCATCAAAGATTTGGCTAATTGAATCTGTTAGTATAGAGTTCTTTAAAAAATATTATATCAACTTCTTTCTGCCCCAACTCTAGTGACCTGGGGTGGAGAAGTTGGAGATCTGAAGAGTGTTTCAGCATCAGACATGGAGATGCAGGGTTTGGACTTTGCCAAGCAGGTTTTCAGTCTTGCTTTGGTCCAGTATTTCCTCACGATGCTCCCTTCCCTGCATTTTGAAATTGTAATGTATATCTTGTGCCATTATGTGTTGGAATTATGTGACTTTTTTATTTTGATTTTACACGTTATTACTGTTAAGAGATTGCATGAATCTCAGAAAAGACTTTGAACTTTGGACTTTTAAACACTGTTGAAACTATGATAGACAAATGGGGACTTTCAATGTTGTACTAAATGACTTTCATCTTATGGTATTGTTACAAGTTTAAGGGGGCCAGGGCTTGGAATGTGGTAGTTTGAATGTAACTGACCCACATAATCTCATAAGGAGTGTCACTATTAGGAGGTGTGGCTTTGCTGTAGTGGGTGTGGCCTTGTTGGAGGAAGTGAGTCACTATGGGGGTGGGCTTTAAGTTTTCCTATGCTCAAGATATTGCCAGTGTCATAGTCGATTTCCTGTTGCCTTCAAGATGTAGCACTCTCAGCTCCAGCACCACATTTGCCTGAACACTGCCACACCCTTTGTTGTGATGGTAATGGACTGAACCTCTGAAACTGTAAGCAAGCCATACCTATTAAATGTTTTCTTTTTAAGATTTGCCATGGTCATGGTGTCTCTTCATAGCAATAGTAACCCTAACTAAGACATACATGCACCACTGAAATATTGTTCAGTCTTACAAAAGAAAGAAATCTTGCCATATTCTACTACAACATGGATGGACCTGGAAAATGAATAGCTTTGCTAAGTGAAATAAGCCAGGCATAGTAGTACACAATCTTGTGAACATGTGGGATGTGAATGTATAAAATCAAACTCTAATACACAGAAATAGGGAATATAACACTAGTTACCATGGACAGAAGACAGGGGAGTTGGAGGAAAGGGGAGGGGAAATGAGAAATGAAAATCAAAGGACACAAAAAAGTATGTGAACCAGCCTACAGAAGTAATGTGCAACATGAGGAATAAAGTCAATAAAATTGTATTGTATTGGGGATTTGTATTAAATAAGTAGATTTTAGCTTTCTTGTCATGAAAAAGTAAAACAATGTGAGATGTTATAATTTAGTCCGCTCCACTATAGTAACTGTTGTCCCATTTATATGTATAATGTAACTTCATGCCAAAAACCTCATATATACAAATAAATCCATTGGAAATATCATATCAATACATCTCTCAGGTCCTCCTTGAAAAGCCTCTATTTTCAGTAGTAAGTGGTTGACACAGAGACCCATAACTGGCCAAGATACAGAGAATAAGAGATTGCAGAATGTTCATCTATAAACGGAACATATATATAACACAGCACCCATCCTCCTAAGTCCCAGGTAATCATTGAGGAATAGGACATGGAAAGAGTGTAAGAGCCAGAGATCATGAATGACATGTCTTCTGGACACAACAGGACAGCTGTGCATATGAATTCAACATGATTGCAATAGCATGCACAAAGCTTGTATAAGCCTATGCCAGACCAAACCTGAGAGGGGAGAGTTGGTTACACAATTCCACCCCTACCCATGGAGCTACTGACACTGTTAGGTGACAGGGAGAGACAGTTTTGTGTAAGTGTATAGCTCCTGGTAAGTTAACCACGATCCAGTGGTCTTGTAGGGCTTAAACAAACAAGCAGAGGAAGAAAGTTGCTTGTGTGAAGTAAGGTGGATCTGGGAAAAAAATAAAGGCCTACAGTTTTGTTTGAATGTTTATTTTATTGTTCTATCATCTAAAATTGAGAATTACTAATTAGCTATCCAAGAGCGGAAGGCAATTTAAACCCACACCTCAAAATGTCTCCGATAAAATTTAACTTAAATAAGCTCATACACACACACATAAACACACAGACACACACACACACACACACACACACACACACACATACACACACATATACCCTTGTAAAAATCTGGTAATATGAAATTGGAATACTCAAGACTCACTATGTGGACATAACCAAGCACAAGTGTTATACTTATTTAAAATGGATATAGTTGATATCAACAGTCTATATTGCTTTTTGAGTCTTTTGGGCTAACCTGACCAAACATTCAAAACAAGGCTTTTTTTGTGTCTGCTACTGGGTTTTTTGTTGTTGTTTTTATTTTCTTAGTCTATAGTTCTAATGGGGAGCATTGTCAGCCCAATGGTATAACTTTCTTTAACACACTTTACATGCACTGTGCATAATGTTTTGTAATTATAAAATAGTATAATTCCTTGAGGATTTATCAAGCATCCTTAGTGTTATTTGCCCATATTCCTTCTGTATTTACCTCCCACTCTCCTCCCTAGTTGGAGGTCCCTCCCCATTATTTCTTTTTTCACTTTGTAACCTGCTGCTAACACTCTCAAACGTCTTCCCCAAACCTATGGCCCCTTTACACTCTCTGTGGTTTATGTTGTTACTCCATGTTATACACTGACATCTAACCCTTTTGGGTAGGATCCATGCCCAACAATAGATGACCAAGATAAAATTAATTCAATGTTGTATTTGTAGATTTTTTTCTTAAATTGCTGTGTTTGTGCTTTTCTTTTATATTACTTGTCTTTTGCTTGTATATTACGGCTTCTGATTTTATTTTTTATGAATTTTTTGTGTATGTGTGTCTGTATAATATATATGTGTGTTCTTATGCTGTTTTTCTTTTTTTTAAAACTTGTCTGTTTGTTTTCTAAAGAAAGAGAGAAAGAAGTAATGGAGTTAGATGGATAGGGAGATGAGGAGGATCTGGGAAGAGAAGGGCAAAAGAGAATTATGGTCAGAATATGTTGTATGAATTTTCAATTAAAAGAAACTTTAAAAAATGGAGCTAGGAATGACTGATGAAAGAGAACAGGTTGCATTTGTCTTTCTGGGTCTGGGTTACCTTATTCAATGGAATCTTTTCTAGGCCCCTTCCCTTACCTGCAAATTTCATGATTTCCCTTTTCTTTCCAGTGTTCCATAGTGTATGTGTATTACCATAATTAACGAGACAATTCCATGTAATTTATCTAGCAATCAAGAGAGGTTTATTTCTGGGATAACTTACAGCCAGTAAGGATTCAGATACAGGATCCGGGAGAGAGGAGAGGCAATCCAGCAGAGAACTCTGGCTTGGTCTCCAGCCCAGCATCCAGGACCATGAGGGATCCAGAAGAAGAAGGGGCAAGCACATAGGCACCTTGAGTCTTAAGGGGCTCCCTCTGAGCCATGCCCCAGGGGGGTCCTAGGCAGGTGTGGCAGCTACCTGTTGCCACTCTAAGGGCAGTGTTTCAAGGTCAAAGCTGAAACAGCTACCCACAACATATGTGTAGCACATTTTCACTATCTATTCATCTGTTGAAGGACGTTTAATTTGTCTCCATTTCTTGACTATTGTGTATGGAGTGCCAAAGAATATTGTTGAGCAAATATCTATGGAGTATGAAAGTGAGTCCTTTGGGACTATTATAAGGAGTAGTAAAACTACATAAACATAATAGATTTTTGTTTGTTTGTTTTTTGAGGATTCTTCCTACTAATTTACAGAGTAGCTGCACCAATTGGCAATTCCACCAACAATGAGTAAAGGTTTCTTTCCTTCACAACTTGGCTAGCACTTTTTGCTGGTTATTTTGTTGATCTTTGTCATTCTGACTTGAGTGAGATAAAATCTTAAAATTATTTTAATTTGAATTTCCCTTATTGCTAAGAATGATGAATATTTTTTTAACTTTTGAGATATTTCTCAATCACAATGCTGTTACTTCTGCCCATGTGAGTCTGCTTTTGAATCCCTCCAATAATTTTTCAATTGATTTATATTATTTTTGCTACAGAATTACTAATTAATCTTTTTTGCAATAAATATGTTTCTTCTATGATATTTTATTTTTGTTCATTTGCTATTTTTCTTGTTCTTCAAAATTTTGGTCTGTATCTATACATCTATTTTCCCTTTTCGGGTTATTTAACACTGGTGTTTTCAAATCCAGTAAGTATGATACCTGCCCTTATTTCAGTGGTGTCAGATAATTTATTTTATTCTTTAGAATGTGTTATATTTTCTAATTGCTTTACGTAATTATTATTAGTTATTCATTGTGAAAATTTGTCTGTTGGGAATAAACCCCACCTTTCTTCTCTAAGACTTTACATACTTTCTCTTTCCTTTATACTTTATTCTTATACCTGTGTTAACAAGTAGTGAAATTTTCCTCAAGATGTTTCTGAGCATATACGTTGCCTGTGTTTGTCTCTGTATTCACCTGAATACATATCATTTTGAATATTTTCATTTCCTGCTGTTTCATTTTAGATTTTTCTTCATTTATTTGTAGTTAGACTATAGGCCTATATATTCCATTTCTTTCCCCAGGCATATGGTGGTATTCTCTATGAAATTTCCATGAATAATAGCTGCTAATTTTAATACCATAGATCTTAATTAGATGAAACCAGTCCTTCACACATTCATCAGACCAGTTAAACTGCAGTAAACTATGTTTGCTATATCTGAGGAAGTTAATTATGAATTGAGCTACACTTTCTTCCTGAACAAGCTTATTTCATGTAAGGAACAGTGTGAGTCATAGATTAGGTAAAATGGGATGGAGTTTACAAAATGTGGTTTTATAACACTGGACACTGTGTTTTCTTTCTTGAACATTACCAGATCGCCTGTGATCTTATTTTATACAGTTGGTGATGATATGTCTATACGTATGGGGTTGCAACTGTGGGGCAATAGAGGTATGCAATTTCCACATCTACCATTTTATACATTAATTTTCCCCCTTAGCTTTAATTTTTCTGGTCATGCAGATAGTTGACTCAATCCTCCAACTCAAACAAGGCTAGATGATGTTTGAGAATGTTCTGGAGATTTTTTTTTCCATTTCAAAAAGAGTCAAGTTCAAAATAAGCAGGTGTTTTGAACTATTTCCCTCAGTTGGGAATATTTTTCCTTTTTCAAACAAACTGAGCATATGAATCTTTAAATATATGTGCTTTGTGTAGAGACTTGAGTCCTGTGTTCTACCTTGTATGGACCCCAGGCTCTGTCTCTTTTCTTTTGCTTCTTTCCCATTAAAAGCAAGGACTGGCAAATGATACCAGAACTGCTGTGGGCTACAGTAAATCTTTGTGATTAGTGCTTTTTTGCTATTTTTGTACTATAATGATGTCTCTTACTTGTTTGACTTTTAAACTTTTAAAAAAATTTAAAAAATATTTTCATCAAATCTTTTTGGTTCTTTCATAAAAGAAGATATTTTTGGTATAATAAAATTCTACCATTTTTGCCACATATCAAAATCTTTCATTACCCACTTTTATCCTATGCTCATTAGACATCAGAGACCAAAACTATGCTGATCCTGTTATACTTCTCTATAGACTGTATTAATTTCCATAGTATCAAGAGCTCCAACTTTCTTGATGACAATTTACATAATTTGGTCCCCAAGACATAAATTTGGAAAATATTAACTTATTTAATACAAACACTTTGAAGGCACGCATGGAAATAAAAGGTTTATGTACTCATTTTTAAACATCTGCTCTTAAACGTACAGTTACAGTTAAAGTAGACTTTCCCAATCAATCTCTGTCTCTATTTGCATGTTTTATTTTGAGAGAAATACAAAGGATAATTGTAGAGATAGAATATGTAGTATCAATAGAGATGTTGACATGCAATTGTAAAAATAATGGAACATATAAAGAAAGAAATTCCTACAAGAAAAAGAGAGTAGCTGCTGTTCATATAAAGGAAAATATATCCTGAGGATAAGCAGAAAATTATAAGTAAACATAAGAGACATGTTTGTCCTTATTCACTCATTGACCTGTTGGCAAAAAGAAATCTATTTATCATTAATCAAATATGTATGAAATATTAAAGTGCAATTCATACAATTTAATTATTAAATTTTTTAGTTTCAGAAAAATAAAGTTAACCCTGACAATATTTTTATTTCCTCATACTGACTTGATAATCACCAGGTATTTGTAACTTGCATATAATTAATAAAATCTCTTTCAACAATCGAGACAGGTTGGTTGTCTGTCACTGCTACAAACACCTTAGATAACTTAAAATCTCAGAGAATAATTTTGGTCCATCATTCATGACTGTTTGACATCTTTATTTTGGTCCTGTGAAAGCTTCTTATAGCACAAGTACACAATAAAGCAAAACAGTTCACCTCATGATCAGGATACAAAAGAGGAAACTGGTCTAGGCTCTTACTATTCCCTTTACCAACAAAACTAAATGGCATGAAGACATTAAACTTCTCATCGTAAAAGTGCCAGTAAATCCCAATGGCAGGAAGCTGTGAGCCAATCCTACAGTACATACTATGTTTAAAAATATTTCAAATCCAAACTACAGCATGCCATCATGTAAAACTTCAACATACATGATGACAAAATATTTTAGTAAGACAGTAATATGTGCTATACTCTGATAAAATAATATCAACCAAATAAAATGAAGCTGTTGATCTATTTGCTGTAACATAGCAGAAAAAAATTATTGTCTGGGATATTACTAGATGCTTGGTTCAGGCTTGGGTATATCTTTTCATATTTCATGCAAAAATGTCTTAGACATTTATCTACAAATTATAGGTTTTTATGTTAAAATAAGTAGTTTTTAATGTTTAAAAGTATTTCCTTTGAGAAGTATAGTTTTTCTTTCAACCAATGTAGTTGGTTCACTTACAACTTCTAAATTTAGACTGCAGGCTATTTGATTTTGTCAATTTTACAAAAGCTAGGGTCGTCTGGGAACAAAAAACTTTAATTCAAGAATCGTCTCCATCAGATTTCCTGTAGGCAAGTCTATGGAATATTTTCATGATTAATGATTGATGTGTGAGGCACTAGCCAACAGAGACCATAGCATATCTGGGAAGCTGGTCCTGGGATTTATAATAAGGCGGGCTGTGCAAACTATAAAAAGCAAGTCAGTAAGCATTTTTCCTCAATGGCCTCTGTTTCAGCTCTTGCTTTCTGGTTTCTGCCTTGAATTCTTGCCTGACTTCCTTCAGTGATGGACTACAATTTAGAAACTAAAATAAAGCCTTTCCTCCCAAAGTTGCTTTTGTCATGGTGACCATCACAGCAATAGAAAGTAAGGTGGGACAGACACTCATTAATTTTCACAAGCTAGTTTTAGCTTTCTATTATTGTTTAAATGGTAAACACTTAACTTAATAGTCATCTGATATTATGTACCCAGTTTTTAGTGACAAAACTGAGATCAATGTTGTTGCCGTTTTTGCCAAAGTAGAAATCTGAGACAATATAGGCACCCTAGCTGCTACAAATTTCTGATTTCATAGAGCATGGTTTACTTAAGGCAGTTTATCCAAAAAAGAGTCAAATTATACAGGTTACATGAGACTTCATGCAACCATTTTATCCCAAATGCATTTGTTATACCATGCAGTTCTACGATTAATGATTTCAATTGTAAATACAGCATGAGTTGACTATAAGGTCAGTGTCAGTGATAGAACATGCAAAAGGCCCTTGGTTCAATTCCAAGCACAGTAAAAGAACCTACATATTTTTAATCTCTATTTTTAATATACATGATGTATGCTATGTTAAATCTACAATGACTACAATAGTTCACAGTAGAAGAATTTACAGACAGTAATTATATGTATCATATATAAAATGAACATATTACTACATTGGCTTCTATTAAAGCTTGAAACTTTAATATGTGCAAGAAGTGAATAAAGCATTTACTAGATATTTGTATCATTGCTGCAGCAAAATACAAGACTAAATCAAATTAAGGAATGTATGGTTTATTTTGGCTTATTATTCAAGTGGTAGTAGTCCATTGTGATAGAAAGAGGAAGGTATCAGTAGCAGGAGGCAGATGAACACATTGTAATCACAGTCAGTGAACAGAGACAGGGGAGTGCTAAGTCCAGATCATTTCATATTCTTTGTGTTCCAGGCCCCTGGCCCAAGATTTTCCATGTTTACAATGCATTTTCTAACCACAATTAGTCTAATAAAGGTAACAGCTGAAGTCAGATCCAAAGATTTGTTTCCATGATGGTTCTAAATCCCATTAAATTCACAATCAAAGTTAAGCATTACAAAGTGATTTAAGATTTTTGAATTATTATATCCAGTCCATATTCATTCATTATTGGAAGTATTATTTATTTGGTAATCTTCCATCTTCATTCATTAATCAAGCTCAATAAGTGATCACTATGAAAGATTTAATAATTTGAGATATAACCTTCATTATGTGGATTCTATACCCATTTTCAAATTTTGTTTTGGCGACAGCATTTCTATACTAATTAATGGTGTCTACGTGTCATATATTGCTATTTGTTATGTCCCTTGAAATAAGGGTAGAGGCATATACACAATAAAGTGTTTTTATTAGACACATCTCTATAAATGAATAAAGTTCAAACAATTTGGTAATAAGCAGATCAATTTTAGCTTTTTCTCCAACTTCATGTCTAGTCCTTAAAACACTATGCCAAGAAATGCACAGTCCACCTTCTTAAGAATGTTTTGCAGTTGTTTCTGAAAAAATGATAAAAAATAAACACAAACAGTTATTGGTCCAAAAAATGAGCAGAAAGAATGACAATAATGATAGAACAGAATATCAAGGAAAAATTGCAAAAGAAAAATCATGGTTATTCAGTAGTTATTAAAATAGCACATAATTTAAACAAGGTTTGGTACTCTCCTTTTTGGAGTACAAATTATTTTATATAAAAAATACATAATTATAATATATGTATATATATATAACATCATATAGAACATATACAATCATATACAAGTACATAAAATATCCCAACATCAGAATTCAGGGTTAAAATTAACTTTGAAACACAACCTCATAAAACATGACAGATTTTACTCAAGAGTTACCTAGGGAGATGACATCTTGGAGACATATGTTACATTGTATAGATAAACCAATATTTACAGTAGAGTGCAATTCTCTTAAAATAGGCTTTGCCACAATACCCATGAGACTTCTAAAGATTATGTTACTGAATTTCCATACTTTAAATAGTTTTTAATTTTAAAAACACCAGTATTTTGAGTTGTAATTTTCAGTTGGTCATTATAAATTTGCATGACAGAAAAGGCAGTATTAGCACTCAGTGATTATCACACATGAATTTAAAGTCACAGTGATATCAGACACTAGAACATGTTGACTTCAATAATTAAATTACCCAATGCAGTTGTCTACTTGCAAACAATGGTAGAATTGTTTAGATGCACTGACTTTCTACAAGTTTATGTAAAAACTATATCTGTGTCTTCTTGTAATAGTCCTATTCTGTGCTGATATGATTTATCTTAAACTACTCTAATTCTTCAAGAATTAGAGAAAGGATATAACTCATAATAAAGTGAACTTAAAAAGGTGGAAAAACCTGAGGTCATATACAAACTTTTAGTATAAGAATCCTACTGAGGATCACCATCAATTATTCTGAGTTGATGATAATTTGAGTTTAATATGTTTTCTTGAGTTCAATCTGTTGATCAAGAAGTAAACTGAATGAGGATAGTCTACATGTACTCACATATACAAGAGATAGCATGACTCTGGTGTTCTACATAAAACAAAGATCTCTAACTCATAGATAGTGAACAATTTCCTATGTACTATTAAACCTAAGTTAGGAAATTATTTCTGGCCTCTTGAATTGATTCAACATAAACAAGGACCAATTTCAACTGTAAAACAAATGTCCATTCAAAAATCAATTCTATCATGATGGTCATTCAGTCATCTTTCTGAGACCATACTACACAGGCAGTGGTTATTGATGAGTAATGATGCTAGAATTATCCCTCAAAAGCATGCTAGAACTAATGTTAAGGTGTGAAACATTCTGGTAACTCTTGAGGATTTGGAACTCCTAAATACTATTGAAAAGGACAGAGAAATAGACAGATTTTAGGTGAGTGTGGGATTTTTTTAGTTAAAATATGACAATTCCTCAAGAAGACAAAGCCAGTTGAGGATTGATAAATGCTTCTTTGTTTCAATATTTCAGAGATTGATTATGATTTTTATAAGAATAATTATATACTATGTTGAAAGGGGGGTTGAGAGTAAGAACGGTTGGTGAAAAGCAGAGAAGTAGAAATAACCTTGAAATCTGCCTGCAGCATTTACCTTTGGAATAGCCATCTAAGTATTCCCCTACAATTTCCCCACATCTCCCATGAGCACATTATCCCTACTAGAAGTATGAAAGAACACATTTAGCACATTGGCCTCACATACTCATAAATCAAATTTAAGAAGAAAGACATATACTGTTTTTCAGCACTTGCCTGTTGTATTTAATACATGTGATGTGTACCTGACGACTTGTACTGTCAAAGACAGAATGGCATATACTCCGCACCCTACCCAATACCCTGTAAATCTCATTTACCAAAGTATTGTTAGAGTACTTGCTAAAATACTTGATTTTAATGATGCGTGTATGTATACGTATGTGTATGTATGTGTCAGTATGTGCATGTGAAAGCAGCACCCGCAGAAGTCACAAGTAATGGATCCTTGTGGAGCTCGAGTGACAGGCAGATAAACTGTTCAATGTGGTGCTTGCGACCCAACTCCAGTTCTCTGTGAATGCTCTTAACTTGAGAGCCATCTCTCTCCCAACTTGATGAAGTATTGATACAGTGTTTCTAAGAATCCTGGAATTCAAGAAATTCTCAGAGAGAGGGGTGCCTCTTTTTGTACAGAGTTCCTCTTCTGTTATTCCAATAAGATACTGTTTAAAACAGTTCAGGGTCAGGGTAAGGTGGTTCAAATTGACATGGGCTGCAGATGCAATTAGTACAAAATGAAAATAAATGTTCTCTTAGAAAGGTGAAACATAGCCGGGCGGTGGTGGCGCACGCCTTTAATCCCAGCACTCGGGAGGCAGAGGCAGGCAGATCTCTGTGAGTTGAGGCCAGCCTGGGCTACCAAGTGAGTTCTAGGACAGGTGCCGCCAAAGCTACACAGAGAAACCCTGTCTCGAAACCCCCCCCCCAAAAAAAAAAGGTGAAACATCAGACAAGTTGAACAAACTAATTTCTCTTTTTAAGTTGAGGAAAAAGTTTCTAGATGAAATATTACTGAAAGTGTGATCCTGGATGCACTATAAGGCAAATCAGTACTTTGAAAGCAATGAAGCTTCAAGCAAGTTTCAAGATATGTCTGTAAACAGGTAACACAAGGTGCATGATACAAAGATGTTTTGACAATCTGTTAGATAAGGACTCAAAAGGAGAAAAAAAAGTTGCAGATCAAGTGATCTCTGAAGTTGCACGTTTTCAACTGCAGTAGACTTGCAATATCGTCAAAATCAAAAGGTGATGATAGGATTCTGAGAATGTCTACTAACACCTGAAAGTGTGGATTATGTCCCCATTTGTCAAGGCCAAGCCCAGGGCCAATCAGGTGCAGCTCTCAGCAAGGTGCTCCTGTGGAAGAATCATGTAGTTGAAACATCTGGCCACAGCTGGAAGAAAATCAATTTGCTACAGAGAACATTTTATTTATAGCTAGGTGTGTTGTTTTCTTTGTTTATTTTTAGTTTTCTTTCATAAATACTAAGATTGGTGATCAAAAAAGTGATAGTTTAGTTAAAAAATATAAAAAATGAAAAAAAAACTGAACAATTATCTAAATCATCTGCATGTCGAACAACTCAGTCGTGGCGTTTTTGATTCTAGATAGTATTTTCCCCCCAGAGAACAAGAATGTGGCTAACAAAGAAGACTTATAAAAGATTTGATTGACACCTTGAAAGTTACCAAGGGCTCCAATAAAATATTGCCAGGCTTTTCTTATACTTCTATGCAGTGACATGAAAATCAAAGTGTCATTTGAAATTAATAGCTGACAAATTTGAGTATAATAAAAATATTACTCTTGCTGTGGTCAATGTGAAATGGGCTGCAGGACCGTTGAAGGTCAGTGAGGCCAATTCTGTAGTCAGTTCCAAGAAAGGCTTGGTAATTTTATGAGTGCTAATAATGTTTGTGGATTTCACATTAGCTAAGCTAATGAAGAGTAGTCAAAGGCATGCTGCAGTATTTAAATAGTCAGTCCCATATGTTAAAGAAATAATTTTATTTTCACCTTGCACCATTAAACTCAGATTAAAAAAATCACTTTCTTCTATAAAATCCTAGCTTGTGGTGAAGTGTCATCTTAGAACTTCATTCATAGAATTAATGAACATATGACCCATTTGTAGAGCAACTAACACTTTGAAAAATATTACACATTGATATTAACTTATTTCTCATAGTATTCTCATATTGATCTATTTCCCACTGCCTTAGCAAAATACCTGAAACTGGATGGCTTGTAAAGAATAGAAGTTTATTTATTTAGTTCACAGAGTTTGGAATTCCAAATATTTTTTGCTACCCCTGATGTGGGCTCCAGAGCAGCTGGTATTTCACTAAAACACAAGAGATTACATGACAAAAGAAAAAAAAAAACAAAAAAGCAGAAAATGGGAAAGGCCCAGACTTATGTTTTTATAACCACATCATAATGAGGTCTTCAGAAACCTACATAATTTCCTATTTAGATCAGTGACTTCAGTGGCCTATTAACGTTTTGATAAGAACTATATTTTAGGTATTATTTTATTCTGTGTTTGATACTTGGGTCTTGATACTTGGCTAGGGTAATTGCAAATGTACTATCCTCTTGTCTCAGCCCTCTGAGTTATGAAATTATAGTATTATAGGTATGCATCACCATATACAGTAAAACGCACCTTTTAAAAGTTTCATCATCTTTTAAATTAGTCACAATGAGGACCAAATTTCTAATACAGGAGTCCTTTGTGGATAATCTGGTTCCAAATGATATTCTCCAAATATATAATAATTATATGAGATAATACTCAGATGTTTCATAAGCTCATTTTTAATATGTGTATAATATAAATGACACATTTTCCAAGATTCAACTAAACTACATTACTATGAACAGCTACAAATTCACAGAAGTCTTATTGAATGACATACCTGAAGTTCCCTACTTCTAACAGTAGGAGCAGGTGTGTCTCTGAGTCTTTTGCCTGCTCTTGGAACTCTTTTCTTTCTTTTGTGTTGCCTTGTCCAGCTTTGATATAAGGGCTTTCACCTTCTCTTATCTATGTTGATTTTTCCTATTTGATTTTTTGTCTCTTGGAGGCCTACTCCTTTCTGAAGGGAAATGAAGGGGGACCTTGGGAAGATAGGAGGTGAGGATAAATTAGAGAAATGGAGGTAGGGTAAACTGTGCTCAGGCTGTATTATATGAGAGAAGAATTTCTTTTCAATTTTAAAAAAGGAAACAGAAAAAAAGAGGTCAATCACTTCATTTCTCTAGATCGGAGTTTTTTCATATGTAATCCAAAAAATAATCCTAAAGGTACCCCAAGCTCTGGTATTCTCTAAAGTTACGAATCTAGGCTACTGTCATGGTTAACCTCATTTTCACAAGAAATTCTTCCAGCGTCTACTTTTAATAACATTGTACCATATGTGTAATGCTGAGCAAAATGCATGTAAAGTGTTAGGAGTCAATGTACTCATTTTCTGAGGAAGTAGATCTGAAACCCTTTTTCCATTTTCTAACTTTGTTCTCTATAAAAATAAAATCTTACATACCATATTGATACTATGTTTAATTTTTAAAATATGGTGTTTAGGTGTGTAAATACAAAATATATTTTAATTAAAATTAAATTAATACCTATTTGAACACCCTTTTTGTATGGGACAGAAAAATACAAGAAATGACATATTCAGTCATTTCCACTGTTTTCTCAGTCATTTCAATTTAAGTGTCATCAATTTGATGGTATTCTTCTCTTCCTTGTTTCTATAAAGTATTCAACGCTTACAATTAATCAGGCTAATGCCTATTATTCTCTGTATGGAAGGCATATACTCTATCATGGTTTGTCCTGTTTTCTAGGATGACATTAATTTTCACACTGGGTTATATCCCTTTGCTGACTGACACCACAACTTAATAATCCGTTCTCGACTTCTGTTGTCTTCTTTCTTATCATTCACAAGACTTTCTAGAGCCCTCTTATCTCTTTAGCTAATTTATGGACCTGTGTGCTAAGAGACATGGGAAAATTTTTGTAGCCACCCTAGTTATTCTAGAGGTTTAGGAGTCAGAGAGACTTTCTCCAGTATTCCTGTCATTAGATAGTCACACTATAAAATATTGTGACAAAATATTAAGGGTGAATTTTTCATGATGTTTGCTGGTATTATCTCCCCAGAGAACAACAGTTTTATTTTCTCTTTGAAAGATCCAAACTTAATGAGGCTTATACTCCCAATTTCCCCAAGATTGTCGACTGAATTTTACAATATTATAGTGTAAATTTTACATTTTGTGCTGTTTTTAAATTGATATTTCCTCTGCAAATTCATATTGGTTGTTTTCAAACTCAAGAAAAATTAGTAGCTAAGTAATTTGTTTAAACCTAAGATGTATGATAGGACCTGGGACCTTGGAATCTCACCTCAGTAATATTTTTATGTTATTTTTCTGTGCGTTTAGATGGAGCCAAAATTTGAAAAACAATGGAGGCAAACATTTTAAATGCAGATGAAGGTAAGCCAGGAGACATCAAGAAGAAATAGGAAGACACCAAGACAAGGGAACAGGTAAACAAATAGGAGGAAATAGAAGCAACCACAGAAGCTCATGATGTAGATGTTTAAAAAAATAATTACCAAGAACTCCCAAGACCTAAAACATATCTTTAACAACAACAAAAAAACAACTATGCATACACTTAAACATTATCTGTCAAGCTGTGAATCTAGTTACCAACTGTCTATATAGCGTATAATTATCTTCTTTCTGTTTCTCTTTACCTTCCTTCAAATGTCTTTGCATTCACTAACAATATGCTCCATGTTGGAAACTATCTTACACTGCAACTAAGTTACTTTAGAATGTTTAGAATTTTCATTGTTAAAACTTGCTACATACATCTACAACAATATCCAAATAAACTCATTTGTCTCAGTTTTTCCCTCTTTTCCCTTTCTTCATAAAGCTTGCCATTCCTTCAGACCTTTAATCTCTTCTGTCTCCCTTTTACTAGCATTTGGTATCTTACCAAAGATCATCTACAGACACTAATAAAGTTTAGGATCGTAACTCCATTTGTAAAAAATCAATACTATTCATTTGCACACATCAGTTGTGGAAAGTTATTTGAAAAACTCAGAAACAGAAGTAAAGGAAGCATTTTTCTACCTACTTCTTTGTTGCTGTGAAAAGAATGATGAGAAACAACTCAGGGAATAAAGGTTTTATTTGGTTTTTATTTCCCGGTCACATCCATCATTGAGGAAACTCAGAATAGGAACTCAAGGCAGGAGCTTGAAGCAGAAACCATGGAGAAATGCTGCATATTGGCTTGTTCTCTAGCTTACCTAGTTTTCTTATATAGTCCAGGCTCACCTGCCTATGGATGGTGCCATATACCGTGTGGCTGGGACATACCACACCAATCATCAATTAAGACAATAGTACACAGACATGTCCAGAGAAAAGCCTGACTCAGTGAATTCTTCAGCCTCTGAGTTGACACTAGACTACATATAGTTGACAAGCAAGGCTAACAAAGGCATTAATCATACCAAAATTTTTTAGTTGATGTCATTCACTGAATACTGAAAACATATGGAACAGGTCAGAAAAATTTCCCTTAAGAATCTTAAATCTACACCATCAGGATAAATATTGGTGTGTATGTATAAGTCTTTTATACATCAACCACAAATTAGAAAGAAGATATTCTGAAATTTTATCTTTTCATCAACATTTATTCATTCTCACTTCAGACAAAATTCTTGAAACATTTAACTGAACAGGGACAGGCTAGGAGACATACAAAGAATAAAATAATGATACTGAACTATAAAATTCAAAGCATTTTGGAGCATATCCCTGTATTGTATCAGTCATTTCTTGTCTCTGTGTCTGAAGTCTCACATTTTTGGCTGACAATTTTTGGTTGCCTTATGCTTTAGACAGACAAAAGCTTTATTCAGTGGAGACATGGAGATATATATATATATATATACATATATATATATATATGACATATATATATATAGTCATTCCATCACTTTTGCCATACTTTTCAAAAGTCATTCCAAATGATGAGACTGACACAAACTACCTTTTGTGGTAGATAGTTAAAGATATTTTGGTCAGTCTTCCCAAATTCCTCCTCTCTCCAAATCCCAGATTTTGCAGATTAGACAGTACATGAAGATGCAAGGTAGAAAATGAGTAAATATTATCTCAATTAGAAAAATTTTCTCATCTTCACCAGAAGCGATAGGCAAGTATTTGAACATAGTACAACTCAGATGTTTTAAATATGATAAAATAGATAAATATTCACAAGTTAATTTCAGATGAAGAAATTGATTAAGCTCTATATTCAAAGAAATACCTCAATAAATTGTGGAATGTTTTTAAAAGATGGTTCCATAATTTTTTTGTCTTATAAATGCCAATTATTTTGGTGTGGATATCAGAAGAGACAATTACCAAGGCATGTCCTTTTCATAAAAATATTTCATCAATGAATACATGAGTTCAAGTGCATAGAACAACAATACAGTTGTGGTTGCAGGCACTAAAATATCAATAGTATATTTGGTTTTGTAAAGCATTTTTTTTTGTAAATATCCAGAATTCATTGTTAGAAACTGGTAATGTCATTACAGGAATCTGACACATAGATCATAGTCCTCTTCTTCCTCCATGAGTATACAAATTTGGAGGAAATGATGGAGAAATAATACCTCTCTCTTTCAACGTGGTTGTCAGAAAAATACTGGTTGCCCACAAAAAGTTATAAAAACAATTCAGTGTGTTTAGAGAAATATTCATTAAAATAAGGAAAACTTTAATTTGCTATTATATAATTTATGGTTAGTTAAATGTCTTGTCCTTGATTTTGAAAATACTTACACAATACTTAGTTTTTAAATTTGACATTTAACTTGAATTTAAAGTATATAAACTTTTAAAATAGACTGTTCAGTGATTTTCCATTGAAATTTTAATAATTTTGCCTATCAAAATGACTTTTTTAAAATAACCATTTACTTACAAAAATAGTTACATAATAATTACAAGCACATTCTGTCCAGGTTAACTGTATTAACAGATTTTCATCATACTTGAATTATGCATGTGTCACTAAGAAAGCTGTGTAGAAATTACTAAATGGAAATAGAGGCTTCAGCTTTTTGAAGGCCATTAAATTAAATTTCAGCCAAGGAAAGAGTGACCATGAGTCATTGGAATTCTAAGAAGGCTTAAGAGCCAAAGTGCCCTCTATTCCTAGTCAACTTTTCTGAGAAGCATCCACACAAGTACTATTAATATATCGTGGATAATAATCTTGAAAATGACCAATTACGTTGTAGTAAGAGTACTTAATCAAATTGTAATATTTCAAAACTGCACAATAAAATCTTTTGGGACCAAATAGAAACAGTTTTGCCTTGGTAAGCAGAGGTCACATGACAGTACTATTTCCAATGTTTTTAGGAACATTCATATTATTCCCCATGGCATACTAATTTATATTCCTAACAATGTAATGAAATAGTATTCTTTTCTGCACATTTTGGCCTGGACATGTCTTTTGTATATTTTTAGACTTTTGTGTAATTTTAGAATGGCCATTCTAAGTGAAACAAAGCAATATCACCTTTTGGTTTTGTTGTCTATTTCCACAATGATTAGTGTTGTTGAGTGTTTTCATTTATGTTAGTTGTTTTCTATGAGTGCTTTGAAAAACACCTGTTCCGAGTCTTTGTCCATACTTAAATGATTCTCTTTACCTTGATGTACTTTTGCTCTTTGATTTTATTTGTTAGCAGCTTTTTGGATCTACTTAAATATTTGGATTCTTCTTTTATTGGTTCAAAAAGTGTCATTGAAAGTTTGAAAATTGATGCAAAAATTTGTGTTTATGTATGTGTATATAACAGAATACTGTTTAGCTTTGTTAAATGCTATATGTAGAAATACATATGTAGAAATATTGATGAACCTAGAGGACATAGTTCCAACCAAAGAAGCTAAACATGAAAAAATAATGCAAAATGACATTTAAATGTGAAATATTAAAAATAAAATTCATTTAGATGGGCAATATAATGCCAAAAATGAGTTACTTCTTTTGGAATTTTTGGCCAATGAGGCCCCCTAGGACCCCCAAACATTATATAAGTCATTCTCAATGATGTTGGTTACCCTCCAGAACTTGACATTAAAACCCTATTGCTGAAGAACCTACATCCATACTTGAGTTGTAGAACACAGAGTTAGCAAGCTGGTTTTAATCTGAAAACTTCATTCCTACTGTCTAGATTTTCTAGCGCTAGAATGCGTTTTGCGCAATACTGGAGGAAATAAGTAATCATCAGAATTATCCAGCTGTGATTTCTAAAAGCTACCATAATGGCCAGCCTGGCAAGATATTTCTAGTTAGGTAATAGTGGAATGATCAACAGAAATGATCAACAACTTTCTGATTGGATCTAAGGATCACTCCAAAAGATGAAACAATCAGGGCCTGAAACCTGTGGCTAAACAGGGTATACATAGGCCCTAGGAGAGAACCTGCTGCCATTACTTTATGAACATAGTATTATTTATTTCATTTGCTTTTGATTACTGTAACTGTATTATTCATCTCCTTATCCATTTGCTTTTAACATCTTTACTTAAAATTTAGTTTTATTTTTAAATTTTTCATATAGGATATTTTGAACATATTCTTTCTCTGCTCCAAAATCTTCTGAGATACTTTCCCTACAAATTCAACTTCATGTTATTTCTCTCTTTCTCTTTCTCTTTCTCTTTCTCTCTCTCTCTCTCTCTCTAAACAAACAAACAAAAACACCTAACCCAAACAATAACAATAAAAAATAAAGCATGAAATCAGTTTTATGTTGGCCAACTATTCCTGAACAGGATGCTATTCCTGGAGTTTGTTTTTAACTTTTAATATAGAAAAATCTTTGTATTTAAAGTAGGGTTCTCAGAGATGCATATTGGTTACTAGTATTTTTTAATTCTTTTATATTTTGTTTTGTGTTTGCAGTACTGAAGATGGGAATAGACTTTGTACATGTTAGGCAAGTGCTCTACTAGTGAGCTTTATATCTAAAGCAGGTTTTGTTTTTGTCTACTGAGTCCATTTCTCTTATATATCTTAAACTTTTAAAAATAAACTTTATTATGAAATCGTACAAAAAATTATCAAGTACTGAAATACATCAGAGTCAAAGTCTGTAAATCTCAATGAACACATATACCATTAGAGTCACCGTTTGGAATGGCAGCTTGTAGTGTCCTATTGCATTTTTCATTTTCACTATGGAATATATACTTATGCACTTATCTACCATCAAAATTAAGAAAATAATCCATGAAAAATTATATAGTTGCTTTCATGTATGCAATTGCTGTTGCTTTCTGTTTTTAACTTTGTTTTCCATTTTTATTCTCAACTTCCCATTTCTTGTCCTTTTATATTTTTAACTGAGCATTCAACATGATTCTATTATCTATTACTTCTTTTTTTACTTCTATTGAAGTAAATCTTTGTGGATTTTACATCATGCATTCTAATCCCACTTATCTCACTGCTGCCTCCCATCCAAACTCTGGCCTTGCAACTTCCCCTCAAAACAAATTCACATATAAAAGAAAAACCAAAAACCAAACCGAAGAACAAAAACAAAAATAAAAAAGGAAGAAGAATCCTGTCATAGAAGTTAAAGTGTGGCCTGGTCACATAGTTTACCCCTTAGTCCCTACATCTTCACTTGCAAGTATTCATTGCTATGAATCATTGGTCAAGTTTGAGGACTCTGGTTTCTACTACACTACCAATAAAAGGCTCTCACTGGGAATCCTCGTGGACATCCTGTTGTTGTCCTGTGTCATGGAGATCCTGCTGTTTTGGATTTGTAGGTTCGTCTCCTTCACATGCTCCAACAGTTCATAGATTCGGTGGATGTTGCGGTGGGCCAACTAATAATCCTGGTTCTGGGCCTGGGTGGTAGTTGGATTGGTTAGTTCACTAGCTTTCCCTCATCATCACTACCCTAATGAGCTTTCCAGCACTGCCTTGGCTAGCTCACCCAATGCAGCCTAGAGCAAGGAACCACACGCCAGTTCTCCGGCTCTCAGGTCCTCAGATTTGGGTCCCCCCACTCTGATCTGGCCAGGGCCAGCTCTACTGTTTTGCACAGACAAGGTGCAGGGATCTCTCTCTCCCAATTACCATAGGGTACATATGAGGTGTGTGTGTGGGAGGGGGGTCACTTCTCCTGCTCTCAAGCCCTCAGGGCTGGCTCACAGAGACAGCTCTAGTGTGCTGCCCTGATGGGAAGCAGAGGTTGCTTTCTCATGCACTGCAGCTGGTGAGAGTCAGGGCTAGCTTTCCTACTCTTGTGACCTCAGAGCCAGCTTTCTCACCTGCCACAGGTGGTAATGGGTTAAAGGGGGAGGGCATCTTTCCCTCACCCATGCCACCACATGGTAAACAAGGGGGCAATGCAGTCAACTCTACTGCTCTCATGACCTCAGGGATGGCTCACTTTTGTCCCAGACCACAGGGGCAGCTCTAGTGTGCTTCCTAGGTGAGGTGCATACCTATAAATATATGGAACGCTTCACAAATTTTCGTGTCATCCTTGCACAGGTGCCGTGCTAACCTTCTCTGAATCGTCCCAATTTTAGTAGATGTGTTGCCGAAGCAAGCATATCTCTTATTTCTTAACATATTATTTATATTTCTATTTTTTATCAGTGGTTTATCAAGTTTACAATTACAGTTTATACATAAGCTAAGTCTTATTTCATATTCTATCCTTGTAGTTGCTGAATAGTATATTTTATAATAAAACTATCTTTTTCTTTCACTTACACATATAAGTGACTACTGCTATTCTTATTCTGAGCAAACTACTACTAGAGCAATTAAACCTAAAGCAAATAAATATTCATACTATTTTGCAATTTCTTTCAATATTTTTTCTTTTAGTTATATGTATTTCTTGTTCTGAGATATATCCAGCTTATTTTCTCTATATAACTTCTTTGAAAATTTTTGTCATACCCTGGGATGAAGAACTGCAGGCAGGTGATAACTGCTGAGAGAAGGAGAGTAATCTCCTCCCTGGGGAAGACGTCCCTTATTAGTACAAAGTGGTCAGCCCTGAAATCAGGCACACACAAACAACAGAAACAGACACAGCACACTGTTCTTATATATTAGTGTGTGTGTGTGTGTGTGTGTGTGTGTGTGTGTGTGT
>LZPO01000719.1:1680942-1691363 GCA_001675575.1 Neotoma lepida | reverse complement strand
ATAAGAGATCATCAATTTTAGAATGAGAGGAAGAGAACAAGGAAGATGTTGGAGGGAGGGCACTTGGGAGGGGCTGCAGGGAGGAAAGGCAAGGGGAAATTGATGCGATGACATTTAAAATAAAATAAATTTTAACATTAAAATGCCTTGTCCTGTCACCTCATTTTGCTTGTAGACCTGAGTTGATGTTTCATTTGGGAAATTATGGTCTTGTTTGTATTTTTGCTAAAATTTTATTTGTGTACAAGCGACATTGTACCTCTTATATTTTGATTGTGCCTCTGTGTTGCCTTGATATTTTTCTGAGGTTTTTTTTTGAAGAAATTTTCACAGAATCTGTAAATTTCTATGTCCTTGTTATCAGTTATAGAAGAGTTATTTTTATTAAGTTGTTCATTTTTGAGTATGTAATTTAATTAAAACAGTGCTTCCTCCCAGCTATGGTGTCACATGCCTTTAATCTCATCACTCAGGAGGCAGAGACATGTGGATCTCTGTGAGTTTGAGGTCAGCCTGGTCTACAGAGCAAGTTCCAGGACAGGCTCCAAAGCTACACAGAGAAACCCTGTCTCGAAAAAAACAAAAAGAAACAAAACAACAGCCACAAAAAACAGTGCTCCCTTCCCTTTCCTCCCCCCAAGCTCTCCCATGTAATCATCGCAGCTGTCCTTCAAATTCATGGCCACTTTTTTCATTAATTCTTATTGCATGAATATAAGGATTTGGATAAACATACATATTCTGAACTATAAGCCTGTCATGTCCACATAATGTTATTTGTGTGTATGTTTTCAGGACTCACAGCGCTGGACAACCAATCTGCTCTTCTCTTGGAAGGATCACCTTTTCTTCTCCCAGCTAGAGTTGCTGAGGTCTTGTGGGCTTTGCCCTATCCGGTTTGGCATGTCCATAGGTGTCATCCTGGTTCAGATTAGGGTTGGATAGTCATGTTGATGAGACTTTACAGATGTAGCTTTTGATGTTACTAGGAGACACAATATCACAACAAACTCCCTGATACTCTAGCTCTTATAATCTGTCTGCTCACCTCTTCTGTAATGTTCTCTGAGCCTTAGGTGCAGGAGTGTTTTGTAGATATGTCCATTAGGACTGGGTTTTGGTAGATATATTTCTTTGGTTTTATGCTTCTTGTGAGTTTGTAGAGAAACTGTGCTCGTGTCCCAGTCACCTGCTTGACTTCATGGACTTGCATGGTTTGGGAAGGTCTATACCTCACATAGTGGATCCAAGAGCAAAAGCTATACAGAGTTTAGTGTTTCTGACTCTGGGTACTCAAATGTTATCATGTGGTTTTCAAACAGCTATTTCAACCAAATCTAACACTCTTGAATGTTTTAGGGATTCTCAACAATCAAGACTGGATATTTATTATAGCAATGCATTATGCGGTATTCAGTGGTCTAAGATACTGGGGGCTTCTCAGAAAAGTTTTCAGCACAGTGTAACTTGCAGACACACTCATTGTGGCAGTTAAGTATTTCTTCATAAACTATGCACAGTGGTCACAGAATCAGTTTCTGAAGTATAGGTGTTCATAGAAAAATCTGGATTGCAAATGTCCAGGTCATTAGTGGTAAAGGTCCTGGATGTTCAGACAAACTTCTTATCCTTCTGGTAATGGGTCCACGTGTGTACTTATAGAACAAAACCATCTTCCTTCCTTCTTCCTTCTTTCCTCCCTCCCTCCCTTCCTCCCTTCCTCCCTGCCTTCCTTCTTCCCTCCCTCTCCCTCCTTCTTTCCTTCCTCCCTCCCTTCATCTCTTCCTTCCTTCCTCCTTCCCTCGCTCCCTTCCTTCCTACTTCCTACTTTATTTCTTATACTGATGTTATATGAGTTCCCTGTTACTGCTGAGTTTTGTTATAATTAATTTTTAAAGTTCTTTTCTCTGGTTAATGTAGATATTTCTTCTGTTCCACACTCCCCCTTCCCAGCACTCAGAAATATAATCATAACATTCCAATTGCAACTTTTTCAAGTTTCTCACAGATATTATTGGGTTATTGTTCTAAATTTTATCATTTTTCTTTTTGCATTTAAGTTCAGAAGCTCCTTCAAAGTCATTGATTCTTTGGCTGTGTCAGTGTTCTTAAAATGAATACACTAATTGTTCATTTTTATTTACTTTTTATTTATTGGATTTTCTTTAATATTCTATGGAAGTTTAGCTATCCTGCCAATTGACTCATCTATTCTTTATCAAATATAAACCCTTGAATCTGAACATACTGCTAACATAGGTATCTTATGTTCTCTGATAGTTTTAGCATGTGTATCATGTATGAATTTGTCCTGATGATTGGTTGTTTTCTTTTTATACTGTATTTTATTGTTTTTCCAGCCTTGTCATTTTGTTGAAGTTTGCAAACAATGTATGAATAAATGTGGTTAATAAGGCTTTAATTTTCTGAAAATTCATTAGTGTAGATAAGGGTTTGAGTATGCACAATGTTTCCTGTGGCTATAATAAATAAGATAATTCAAGTTTCTCTTCTTTTCTTGGCTTTGCCTTTTCTTGATTTTATTTTCTTTAAATACCTTCCTTCAAGAAGGCCTGTATTTTTCATAAATTTAGTGTTTTAAATGATTATTACTTAAGTTAATTAAATGTATAGCATAGAGTATGAAAATTTGATATATGTGCAGTAATCAAAATACAGTAACATTTCTAGTATTGTCCCTCCTTTGCAGCATTTTCTCCAAACCCATAATATATTACTTCGTAACTTCATGCAAACTGTGTATTCTCCCAATAATTTCCAAAGGGCTGGTTTTGTCATCACCTATAGCCTTTTATTGTTGACTTTACTCATTTTTGAGATGTCAATCAAACCATCACTTCCTTCCAAAAAACTTTCCTTAACTGTATGAGGATCTGCATTATTTTTGCTCTCTCTTATAGTACACACTGTATATAAGAAAAATATTAAATTATTGGATTAATATCTATTTCATCCAACAAACAGGAACAATTTTATAGATTAAATAATACATAATTTTATAGATTAAAATTGTGTTTCATTTAAGTTACTGTTTTAACCTTAATATCAAGTACAAAATATTCACATGACAAGATATCAATATGTTTTATAAAATAATATAAATTAAACCCTTTAGTATATTTCATCTCTGGGTTAAATGGTTGTAATACTTGCTTTATTTACATCCTCCTTTCTTTCTGTCTGTCTATCTTTCTCTCTTCCTTTGATTTATCATTGCCCAGATTCTCTTGGAATTTTCTTTGCTTCTTTCTCTGTCCCAATCTTTTCAATATATCTTACAGGTTCTTTGAATTGGAATGCTGAATCTTACTCTTTCAGCAGTCCACTGCTAAAATTATTTGGACACTAGATACTTCTACTCTTTTAATTTTTTTCTTCCATTACAAATATTTAGGCAACTTATTATAAGGGTTAATAATATATTTTATTGTAAGTACCATCACTGAGTGGCATACAGAAATATATTTAGCTTGGTTCTCACAAGTTGAAGAACTAGTGTGTCAAATTGATGATATAAAGAAAAGAGATGTGCAATTTTGAAAGCTGAACTACACCAGGCTGTTGCACAAATCCTAATCGATCTTAATAAAAATGTAGAGCCAGATATTGGGGTAAATGCTGAAAGATCAGAGAGACAAAAGAACAAACCACACCCACTTCTCACCTCACTAACTCTGTGAAAGCTCTGACTGAATGCCTCTGAGTTGAGTCCTCAGTTGAAAGGGCCTCAGTTCCTGTCTGCTCCCACCTTATATGTCTTTCTCCATCCTGCCATATCACTTCCTGTCTTATCCTTCTTGTGCTGAGATTAATGGCGTGTGTGTTTCCCAAATACTGGTAGCAAAGGCATGAGATCTCAAGTGTTGGAATTAAAGGTGTGTACCACCACTGCCTGGCTCTATATTTTCTTAGACTGGATTAATCTCCTGTAGTCCAGGGTGACTTTGAACTCACAGAGATCCAGATAGATCTCTGCCTCCGGAGTGCTAGGATTAAAGGTGTGTGCCACCACTACCTGACCTCTATGTTTAATCTAGTGGCTGGCTCTGTCCTCTGATCTTCAGGAAAACTTTATTAAAGTACAACAAAATATCACCACACCAGGCATATTTTGTCATCAGGGAAGAACTGCTTTTCTGGAACTAGTTAAAGCAAAGCTAGAATAAGGACCCTGGCAAACAGAACAGTAATAAAAAGGGCTGCAACAGATCACCAGCTACAGTCTTCCTTCCTCCTGTCCACATGTCTTGTGGTTTCCACAGACTATCCTTGCCTAACCTTCCTTCCCCTAACATGTTGCATTGTCTCAGCAACTCCAGCAGGCACCCTCCACTAACCCAAGGGCTGATCCTCCCATGGCAACAAGTAGTTTAAGGCAGACTCACACCTCTCTTACTACTACTGATATCTAATCTTCTAGTCTTATCCCTAGCTCTGTTGCTGGAAACCTGCTGTGGTCTCCCTTCCCTCTCTGACCCTATCCCAAATTGATCACAAACACCTTTTCCTCCAATTCTCCTTTCTCCAACCCATCCCAGTATCACAGCCACCAATACCACCAGCAGGCATTTCCTGTGAACACACCATCTGAACAGGCCAGGAAAACCAACAACACACACCCATCATACTCTCTGAGGGCCAGGAAATGTTTTCAAATTTTTCAAATGAAAACATAGAAGAAAATACTCATGATTTAAAGGAGATGCCTATAAAGGTACAAAAAGCATGCAGAACACCAAATAGATTGGACCAGAAATGAAATTCCCCTCAGCAAATTATAATCAAAACACTAAACATACAGAACAAGGAAAGAATATTAAAAACCACAAGGGGAAAAGACCAAGTAACATATAAAGGCAGACTTATTAGAATTATACCTGACTTCTCAACAGAGACTCTAAAAGCCAGAAGGGCCTGGATAGATGTGCTGCTGAATCTAAGAGACCACAGATGCCAGCCCAGACTAACTCCATCCAGGAAAATTTTCTGTCACCATAGATGGAAAAAATATGATATTCCATGATAAAGTCAAATTTAAACAATATCTACAAACCCAGCCCTACAGAAGGTGCTACAAGGAGAGCTCCAACCTACAGAGGTTAACTACACCCCTGAAAACAAAACAAAACAAAAAATCCCACACCAACAAAATCAAAAGAAGGGAAGTACGCAAATACACACACGCCTCACAACCACCAGCACTACCACCACTACCATCGATACCACCAACACCAACAACACAATAACAGAAATCAGCAATCATTGGTCATTGTTATCTTTCAATCTCAATGGTCTCGATTCCTCAATAAAAAGACACAGACTAATAGAACAGATGCAAAAACAGGATCCATCCATCTTCTGCATTCAAAAAATACACCTCAGCATCAAGGATAGACATTTCCACAGGGTAAAGGGTGGGATAAAAGATACTGCAAGCAGCTGGACTGAAGAAGCAAGCTGATGTAGTCATTTTAATATCTAATAAAATAGACTTCAAAACAAAACTAATCAAAAGGGATAGGGAAGGACACTACACACTCATCAAAGGAACAATTCATCAAGATGGCATTTCAGTTTTTAACATCTATTCTCCAAGGAAAAGGTTATCAAAGTTTGTAAAATAAACACTACTACAGGTTAAAATAAATATTGATGTTCACACACTGATAGTGGGAGACTTCAATACAGGGGTTCTGAACTTTCTTAATGCTGCAGCATTTTAATACAGTTCCCCATGTTGTGGTGAACCCCAACCATAAAATTACTTTTCCTGCTACTTTATAACTGTAATTTTTATAATATTACAAATTACAATGTAAATGTGTTTTCTGATGGCTTTAGTTGATGCTTAAAGGGGTCGCTACTCACAGGTTGAGAACCTCTGCAATACAGAGGTATAGTGATGAAAACAGCATGTTATTGCTATAAAAACAGACACAGTGATCAATGGAATTGAATTGAAGACCCAAACAAAAATGTGCACACATATGGACACCTGAATTTTGATAAAGAAGACAGAAAAATACACTGGAAAAACAAACAACTGCATCTTCAACAAATGATGCTGCTCAAACTGAATGTCTGCATGTAAAAGAATGCAAATAGATCCAACCTTATCACACTGCATAAAACTCAAGTCTAAGTGGATCAAAGACCTCAACATAAAATTTGATACATTGAACCTGATAGAGAAGAAAGTGGAGAATAGCCTTGAACATAATGCCACAGGAGAAGGCTCTGAACAGAACATCAACAGGATAGGCACAAACATCAACAATTAATAAATGGGACCCCTTGAAACTGAAAAGCTTCTGTAGGCCGAAGGACACCATCAATAGGACAAAGTGGCAACCTAAAGAATGGCAAAAGATCTTCACCAACCCCATATATGACAGAGGGCTAATATCCAAAATATATAAAGAACTCAAGAAACTAGATATTAAAAAAACAAATGATCCAATTCAAAAATGAGGTATAGAAGTAAATAGAGAATTCTAAATAGAGGAATCTCAAATGGTTGAAAAACATGTAAATGTTCAATATCTTTAGCCATCAGAGAAATGTAAATCAAAATTACTTTGAGATTCCATCTTATACCTTTCAGAATGGCTAAGATCAATAATACAATTGACAGTTCATGCTGGTGAGGATGTGGAGCAAGGGGAACACTCCTCCATTGCTTGTGGGAGTGCAAAATGTACAGCCACTATGGAAATCAATATGTTGGTTCCTCAGAAAGTTGGGAATCGATCTACCTCAAGACCCAGCTGTACCAGTCTTGGGAATACACCCAAAGAATGCTCCATGCTACTACAAGGACACCTGTTCAACCATGTTCATTGCATCTTTATTCATAATAGCCAGAAACTGGAAACAACCTACATGTTCCTCAACAGAAAAAAAAATGGATAAAGGAAATGTACATTTACATAGTGGAGAATTACTCAAGTGTTAAAAAAATAACACCCTGAAATTTGCAGACAAATGGAGAGAACTAGAAAAAAAATCACCTGAGTGAGGTAACACAGACTTAGAAAGACAAATATGATATGCATTCAGTAATAAGTGGATAATAGATGTTGAGTAAATGATAACCAAGCAACAATACAAAGACCTAGAGAGGTTAGGTAAAGAGGAGGTATTTAGGGAGAATGTATGGATCTCCCTGGGTGAGGGAAATAGAATAGATTTTATGGGTTGACTGATGACAGGTGGGGATTGGAGTAGGGGCCTCATCTGGGGTTGAAATGGGTGGGATGAGGGAGTGTGTGAAAAGACTGTTGGATTTTGGGAGTGTTATAGTGTTGTTGTGGAAACCTAGTAGAGTGGAAACTTCCTGGAATCTATGAAGATGATCCAAATGAGGACTCATAGTAATAGTGGATATGGAGTCTCAATTGTTCATCCCTTGTAGCCAGGGGAGGCTTCCAGTGAAAGGGACTAAGTTGCATTCAATTGAGTTGTGGGCCAAGAGGGTCCCATGGAAATGCCCAATAACCCAGGCTGCTGCTAAGGCAAAGGGTTGCTCTCTCTAAACTGACAGCCAATACTCATTACTATTGAACATGGAGGAGTCCTGCTGGTCCCTACATGGAACTTTCACCTCTACTTTCTAGTCTTTTTCGTGTGGGAAGGTACTCTGCAGGCTATAGAAAGAGAAAGGTGGACATAAATCTAGCAACAAAACCTTTGACCTATAATCTGTCTAGCTTGCAAAATATGCTAGGGCAATGGTGACACAGAACTTTTAGAAGTAACCAAATAATGTATGATTTGACTTAAGGTCCACTCCACAAGAATGGCCCCATATCTGACACTACATGGGTAACAAAGGAGCAGAGAGTAGATAGCCCAGGTCCATGGTATAGAACAGGCATAAAGAGATTAACTTATACCTAAAGTATAGTGATTCAAAGAGTTATACTCACTTAGTACTAAAAATTTAAAAATCAACACATTCCTTTTAGTAATGGAGTCCCGACTCAATTGTATAATCAAAAACACTAAGTTATCAAAAGTACACCATGTGTAGTTATGTTACTAACATTTAAGGAATTCAGATCAAGCCAAGTAATTCAGAGCCCTATATATGGTCTAAATTAGAAAAATATTCTTTAACGTTACCTGACATACCTGACACACACTTTATTTTGCATTTTATACACTGTGATAAGTGATAGATACTTTTGACACTCTTGCTGCCCACATTAGTTTTAGCAGCTCAACTGTTGAAGCTGTTTTATAGCCTAGGGATCTTTAATTTCACCATGTTCATTCTCTCCCTAAGTATTCTTTAACAAGTTTAATGAAACACATTTTTAATTAGCAATGCACGAATGAATAAATGTAAACAGATCTATGCCTCACGAACAACCCTTCTAAAGGAGTCTACAAACTTGAAAAAACTTTAAACTTTTACATGTCAGATAGGTGCTACCAATAAATATGTATTGAGCAGCTGAAATATATTTTAAACAAATCACAGTAAAATGATTTCTTAAAAAGTGGTTTCAAGGGTTCATAACCTTAGATGCTTTTGTTTCTACTTTGAAGATATTTTAAAGTTAAAATATAATATCAATTTCACTTTTATTTTCCTCTCTCCAGACACTCTTATATTAACCTACCCCCTGCTCTCTCTTAAGTTCATGGCTTCTGCATTCTTTTTCTTTCATTGTTACTACACACACATATATTGCATACATATTCTTAAATAGGTAAATACAATATATTAGGTATGTATACTATTACCATGTTCATACAACTTGAAGGCTGACTTTAGTATTGGATGGTTATGAAACTGTCTTAGAAATTTTAGGGAAGATACATTCCTAAAGTGTACAACAAAAGGCTATCTGAACAAAGATAATGCCAATATACACGCAAACATGGGAAGGGGAATCTGATGGGGCTCCAACACAGGCAATTAAGGAGAGGAGAGATAGATAGACAGACAGACAGACAGATAGGTGATAGAGTTTAGTTGCTGTTTTTTTTAAATAAATTTTAAGGACTACTGTATAAGGAAACACTAGACAAGAACTAAATTTCTGAAATACATTAAATATGTTAAATAAAGTATACAATAAATTCTGGTGAGGATTTGTTTAGTAAAACAAGCATAAACTATCAATTTATAATTTCAAGTCATCTCAGGACTAATATTCATGCAATTTAAATATATATATATATATGTCTTTCTTTCATATAGAGTGGTTTTCTTGTAAAATGCTTAGTGTTTTTATAATTATATTAGAAAGATAAATTTTGTATATATTTAAAGTATAGAATGTGATGATTTGATGTATGTAGGCAACAGGAACAAGAATGACAACAAACCTCAGGGAAATAGTAAACACAGTGGTACTTTCCAAGAGTTATGGACCAATCAGATGGGGAGATGTAACAGTACAAATTTTCAGGTATATTAATAAGTTCTGAGCATTTATTTAACTTTCCAGGAACCTTAGTTTTCCTGTTTGTGTAGTGAAAATAGGGATTCATTTCGTACAAGTTTTAGTAAGAGATTTCTACTCAAGAAAATAATGCTTAAAAATGACAAAGCATTACACAGAAAAGCCATTTGTCTATTTTACTTTCTATTTCTGTCCAAACATATTTTCATTATCATTTCCCTAATATTTAGAATTATAACACAGGTTTCAAGTATGGGAATTTGTCTCAGTGACCCATGCCATAACATATTGCTATGACTGCCTTCCTTTTCTCCAACACTGAGAAACCAATAATCTCTTCTACATCTGTGTAGCTTGTCTATTCTAGAATCCTAAGTAGAATCATACAATATGCAGCCTTTTTGTCACATTGATTTTTCTCAGTACAAGATATTCAAGAGTCATCCATGCTCTTGAAGGTATCTACAGTTCATTTTGATTGTTGGGTGATACAAAGGCTGATTTATTGTTCCTTCTATCTGCTAAGACCATCTGAATTGTTTTCTGCCTGTTGTTATTGTGAATAAAGCTGCTATAAACAGTAGCATGCGGGGTGTTTCGTGCTAAAATGTTTGTTAAATACATGATTAAGATTGCTGGAACTCACAATATTCTGGGATTTTGCCAAAGTGTTTTCCCAAGTGGTTGTACTACTTTGCACTCCTACAATCATGAAAGAGCTTCAGCTTTAGCTGTCCTCAATTGTATTATCAGCTTTTAGTCTATCCATCTTAATGAAGCTGTAGTGTTATCTCATCACAGTTTCCTGTTGGATTTCCCTAATAACCAGTGAAATTATCCTAGATTTTATGTCCATTTTATCACTCATACAACTTCTTACATGAAATGTCCACTTAGCCGGGTGGTGGTGGCGCACGCCTTTAATCCCAGCACTCGGGAGGTAGAGGCAGGCGGATCTCTGTGAGTTCGAGGCCAGCCTGGGCT